>CAUYQV010084994.1:0-32585 GCA_963574575.1 Galagoides demidoff | reverse complement strand
TTTTTTTTTTTTTTTGCAGTTTTTTGGCGAGGGCTGGATTTGAACCCACCACCTCTGGCATATGGGGCCGGCGCCCTACCCCTTTGAGCTACAGGCACTGTCCTGAAATGTTTTTTAAAGTATACTTGTTTAACAATATTTGGAAAAATTTTAATTTACAATACTAAGTTTACAGAGTTGAATACATGAAACAATAAAATCCTTAAAAAGAAGGCATTTAATGGCTTGGCGCCTGTGGCTCAAGCGGCTAAGGCGCCAGCCACGTACACCCAAGGTGGCGGGCTCGAATCCAGCCTGGGCCCACCAAACAACAATGACAGCTGCAACCAAAAAATAGCTGGGCGTTGTGGCGGGCACCTGTGGTCCCAGCTACTTGGGAGGCTAAGGCAGGAGACTTGCTTGAGCCCAGGAGTTGGAGGTTGCTGTGAGCTGAGATGCCATGGCACTCTACCCAGGGGGAGCTTGAGGCTCCTGTCTCAAAAAAAAAAAAAAAAAAAAAAAGAAGGCATTTAAAATAGTTAACATTTATCAAACTTATTAGTGATATGCCATGCATTCTGATAAAAAGCAAAACTACTTTTATTCTTTGTGTATATAATTATGACTATTTTTAGAAAATCTTACGTATTTTTGTATCAAACAATGAAGAAGATGACTTTAAAATCTTCATTAACATTTCTAGTTTCCAAATTTGAAGTTACTTTTTATTTCAGATTTATCTGAAAAAAACCAGGGTATCATAGCTCAGCACCTGTATCTCAGAGGCTAGGGCACCAGCCACATACACTGAGGCTGGCGGGTTTGAACCTGGCCTAGGCCTGCCAAACAACAGTGGCAACTACAACAACAACAACAAAAATAGCTGGGAGTTGTGGCCACCTCCTGTAGTCCCAGCTGCTTGGGAGGCTGAGGCAAGAGAATCACTTAAGCCCAAGAGTTTGAGGTTGCTGTGAGCTGTGATGCCAGGGGCTGACATAGTGAGACTCTGTCTCCAAAAAAAAAAAAAAGAAAAGAAAAGAAAAAGAAAAAAAACAAGGGCATCATCATGACTAACAATTTTTTAATTTAAATTAATTTTTTTAAATTTATTATGGATATATGTAATAGTTGTAAATATTTATATAATATTCCAATTATTTTATAAATTAAACAATGTATACTTACTGTACTACATTTGAATGACACTGAAGCATTGAAAAGCCTAAAGTTTACAGTGTTCACCTTCACAAGTAAAATAAAGTAGTAAAAAATAATTTTGAGAACGTTTTTCACAATTCTTTGAACTCATGTGGTGAATCACTTTTGTTACTCAAAAAAAGCTAGACTAAATCAAATGAAACTTTTATGAAATCTAAACATTTAAAGTCTTACCTCTAATATCCCAATCGATATGGGTTATGTAACTGGTAGCGCCTTTGCATATTCCGACTCGTTTACTACTCATAACGTTGTATATATCTATGAAGCTATCATGGGATGCTACAGCCAGGTATTTCCCAGAACCTACAATAGAAACATATTAGCTTGACATATTCTACCATAGGAAATATTTTTTATACTCTGCAACTTGGGTTAACTATACTAATCAGTTTTTTGAAAAATCTTAGGTGTTTCATAAGTTATATTATAAGAAGAGAGATGTTTCTAATAACAAATGATAACATTTTTCAAGTATATTATAATCAACAAAATTTTCTTTAGTGTAACAAATTAGTTCAATGCAGGTCAAATGTCAAAAATTATCTACAATGTAATGTTGATACACTTTGTATTTAACAACAAAAAACTTCTCTAAATTTAGGAAAAAATAAAATAAAACTGGCCCAGTTTTATGGCTTATGGTTTATGGCTTACACCTATAAACCTAGCAACTCTAGAAGGTCAAGATGGGTGGATTACTTGAGCTTAGGAGTTCAAGATAAGCCTGAACAAGAGTAAGACTCCATCTTTACTTAAATAGAAAAATTAGTTGAGTGTTGTGGCAGGCACCTGTAGTCCCAACTACTTGGGAAGTTGAGGCGTGACAATCACTGGAGCCTACGAGTTTGAGGTTACAATGAGCTCTGATGAGGCCATGGCACTCAACCCCAGGGTGACAGAGTGAGACTTTGTCTCAAAATAAATAAATAAATTAAATAAAACTAAACCATAAGTAAATTTTACCCTAAGTAAATTTTGCCTTAACATTAGTCAGTCCTACATTATAGTACATTTTGTAGTAGTGAATATATGAGAATTGATGGAATAAAATCAATGCAATTTCAAAAGCATTAAGAAAATAATGAAAAAACCCTTTTTATGTTACAAATGAGGAAACTGAAGCCCAGAGAAGTGTCCCAGCCCAAGCCACATAGACCATTTAGTGACATAATTAGCACTAAGGCAGATATTGTACCTATCTAATATATGGCTTTTCCCTCTTAGCACACTGCCTCTTCTAGACAAAATGTAAAATTCTGAGATAAAGTAAGTTAATAAAAATTACACATTAATGCATTTGCTCACTGACAGACCTCAGTTAATAATCAAATACAATTTCAATAGAATATTACCAGGAGAAAATCGAATATCTGAAATAATATCTTTTCTGTGGTGAAAAGACACAAGATCCTCTAGAGTATCTGCATTTGCCATTAAGAAACTTCCATCATTAAGACCTACAGCCAAAGTTTTCCCATCAGGAGAAAAACAGCAACACCTTCCACCTAAAAGAAAAAGATAATATATATTAGGTATTGTCTTTCATTTAAAAAAAGTATTTCTGGGTGGTGCCTATGGCTCAGTGAGTAGGGCACTGGCCCCATATACAAGGGTGGTGGGTTCAAACCCGGCCCCAGCCAAACTGCAACAAAAAAATAGCCAGGTGTTACAGAGGCTGAGGCAGGAGAATTGCCTAAGCCCAGGAGCTGGAGGTTGCTGTGAGCTGTGATACCACAGCACTCTAACGAGGCAAGAAAGTGAGACTCTCAACATTTTTTGAGAGTCTCACTATGTCGCCCTCAGTAGAGTGCTATCGTGTCACAGCTCACAGCAACCGTGACTTCTTAGGCTTAAATGATTCTCTTGCCTCAGCCTCCCAAGTAGCTGGGATTATACGCACCCACCACAATGCCTGGCTATTTTTTTGGTTGTAGTTGTCATTGTTGTTTAGCAGGACTGGGCTGGATTTGAACCTGCCAGCTCTGGCACCTCAGCTGCTTGAGCTACAGGCGCTGAGCCAACGAATCAGTAATTAAACAAGTAAAGTCATCTTCATAAAAATGTTTTAAAATGCTAAAAAAAAAAAAAAAAAAAAGAAGCCAGATGTAATGGTGCACATCTCTAGTCTCAGATACTCAGGGGGCTAAAGCAGAAAGGTTGCCTGCACCCAGGAATTTCGAGACTGCAGTGAGCTATGGTCACACCACTGCACTCCAGCCTGGATAATACAGTGATACCCTGAAGGGAGGGAGAGAGGGAAGGAATGAAGGAAAGAAGGAAAGAAAGGGAATAAGAAAGGAAGGGAAGGGGAAGGGAAGAAGAGGGGAAGGGGAAGGGAAGGAGAAGAGGAAGGGAAGGGGAAGGGGAAAGGGAAGGAAAAGGGAAGGAAGAAAAGATTTAAAAAATGATAATAGGCAAATAAGGAGGATAACAAAAAATGTACATAAATTTTAAGAAAGGGAAAAACTGTATTAAAATTTTAATACTCAAGCCATGTTTGACTTCTGCAATTACAAGAGGTGCTGAAATGTGACTTCTATTCTTTTTTTGTTGGCAGTATATAATGCATATAATTTTGATATGGTTTTTTTTTTCATAAAATGTGTATAATTTTTTTTGGCACCCTCTGTAGTAAGTTAAACTAGGAAGATATACCCATATGAAGGGTGACAATTAAGTTTGCAGACTTGCCACTGTGCAGTACTCAATAGCACTGTACAAACAGCTTGATACAGTTTCATGACCTTGCTATATCAATGTCTCACAGCTGTGTTCATGTCAACATGTGGTAGCGTTTTGCTAAGTTGTCTTCATTATTGTTGCATGCCTTTGTGTGCTGTCTCAAGAATGTCTGAGCCTGAATTAATTAAATGAATGAACATTAAATTTCTTCCTTTCTTTCTTTTTTTCCTTTTGGGACAGAATCTTACTTTCTCCCCCTCAGTAGAGTGCCATGGCATCATAAGCTCATAACCTCAAACTCTTGGGCTCCAGTGATCCCCCTGCCTCAGCCTCCTGAGTAGCTGGGACTACAGGCATCTGCCACATGCCCTGTTAGTTTTTCCATTTTTTTTTTTTTTTAAGTAGAGCTGGGGTCTCACTCTTGTTCAGGTTGGTCTCAAACTCCTAAGCTCAGGCAATCCACCTGCTTTAGCCTCCCAGAGTTTTAGGATTACATGTGTGAGCCACTGTGCCCAGCTATGTTTAGTTTTTTGAAGAACCTCCATACTGTTCTCCATAGTTGGTGCACTAACTTACATTCCCATCAATAGTGTACAAGGGTTCCCCTTTTTCCTCATCATCACAAACATTCATTATTTCCTGTTTTTTTGGATAAAAGCCATCTTTAACTGGGGTAAGATATCTCCTTATAGTTTTGATTTACATTTCTCAGATGACTAATAATGCATTTTTTTCATATACCTGTTGGTCATTTGCATATCTTTTGAAAAATGTCCAATCAAGTCTTTTGACCATTTTTTAATCAAATTATTTGATTTTTTTCCTAATACATTTTTAGAGCTCTTTATATATTCTACTTATTAATCCCTTGTCAGAGGGGTAAGTTTACAAATATTTTCCCCCATTCTGTGGGTTGTCTCTTCACTTAGTTGATTGTTTCCTTTCCTGTACGAAGCTTTTTAGCTTGATGTGATCCCATGTGTCCAATTTTGCTTTGGCTGGCTGTGCTTTGGAGGTATTACTCAAGACGTTCTTGCCCAGACCAATGTCCTGAAGCATTTCTCCAATGTTTTCTTTTAGCAGTTTGATAATTCTGAGTCTTATATTTAAATCTTTAATCCATTTTGATTTTATTTTTGTATATGGCTAGAGATAAGGGTACAGTTTCATTCTTCTGTATATGGCTATCCAGCTTTCCCAGCACCATTTATTGAAGAGATTATCCTTTCCCCACTATGTTTTTGGCACTTTTGTTGAAGATAAGTTCACTACAGATGTGTGGTTTTATTTCTGTTCCATTGAAGACTGTCAACTAAATTTTAGAGTAAGTAATATAGTCAGTAATGGATATAAAGATTGTTGGGATTGTATGTCTTCACTCATTGGAGAAAGGGAGAGAATTGTATTTGTACCAAAGGTAGTTACATCTCTTTGGGTAGAAACATAAGGTTAGTTATGATGTCGTACTAAAGTTAAAATGCATGTGGAAGCTGACCAGTCAAAGGGGTAGATTGTGCAGTTTAGTATTTATTACCTCTCAGTTCCAAATTTACCATTCTTTGGGTCTCTTACAAGACTTTTCTTTTGCTAGCTGAACTGATAATAAATTTTGCCAATAGAGGGTGCTGGAAAGACACTACACAGACCAAACAGAAGGTGACTCATCTTCCAGTGTGTTGTTTTTGCAGGGGTCTGGCAGCCTGCTCCATGGCGGCAGCCCCAGCCCCAGCCCCAGCCCCCAGCAAGTTTCTCCACAATCACAGAATTGGCCCTAATGATTCAGCTGTGATTTGCAGCCCAGCAAGATTCTCTGCCAAGACAGCAGCAGTCCTCACAATGACCTTTTCCTAAGTTAAGTTCTTTACTAAGCAGTCATCCTGACCATTCAGCACTTGCCTGTGCCTCCTGGCAAGCTTTCCCTTCAACCAGTGAACACTCTCACTGTTCTACTGAGGCCTGCACCCTCTGACAAGCTTCTTAGCCAGACTCACTGTCTGTTCCGATGGTAGTCACATCCTTTCCAAACAGGTCTGAATCTCCTTTAAATTCTTTCTTTGTTCACTCTCCCTCAGCAAGTAGGGCTTAGTAGCTGCTTTCTACAGTGGCTACATCTAAAGCCTTTTTAGTAGGTTACCAGCTAACAATTCTATTAAATTTCTCCTCTTCAAATGACTAGTGTAGTCTCTGTCTTCTGACTGGACAGTAACTGATCTAATCTCCAAAAGTGTGAGTACACATATGAAAAACAGCAGCCAGGAAGAAGCCCCGGAGCATTCCCAATAGAGAGCAGGAAGAATCCCAATAGAGAGCAGGAAGAAAAGGCAAAGCCCGCAAAGGAAACAGAAAAAAAGAAGCCAGTGAAGTAGAGAAAAAACAGGTACGTATGGGTTGCAGAGACAAGTGAAGAAAGTATTTCAGAAAAGAAGGAACGAGCACTTGTGTCGAAAACTGCTGTGAGGTGAGATGAGAATCAAGAACTGACGAAGAAATTGGCAGCAGGTTCAGTGGACAAAGAAAGATAAAAAGCTAATGGGAGTGAGTTATAGAGTAACTGTCAAGTGAACACAGAGAAGTGAGCCTCAACTATTTTGAGAAGTTCTGCTACAAAGGGGAGCAGAGAAACAACAGTAATTAGATCAATCATCACGGCTGCTATTTTATTCAACCCTTATTCTGCTGGTTTGGTACAGGCATAGAGTAAGTAGAAAGTTGAGTTTAAACAAAGAATAACATAATAAATTAGCTCTTTAAACGCACAGCTAAGCTAAACAAAAAATAGAAAAATTCCAGTTATCAAAAATAAAATGGGGGCAGAAAATCAAGTAAAAAAGCCACATCTTCCTTAAAGGTACAAGAAACAAAATGTTTTAATTGAGAATGGCTTATATAAAGTATTCCTTTCTATTTTCTTACTTCTCTCAAGTGTTATGAAGATGATGGTCAACTTGGCTTTTCCTGTGGCTAGACAATCCTCTCCTTCATCTGTTGACTTTGTCACATTTCTTACAGTAGCTATTCCCAACTTTTTCAACTAGAGGTTCTCCTATAATATACCCACTCTATTAGACAACATTCTCTGCCACTTTACTAAGAAATTTAAAGCTACCTGTATAATCATCTACCCTAGATTAATAGTAATAGCACCACTCTAACAACTGAATTCCTTGTCCCTCTACGCCAGCCTCATTTGCCTCCTACTAATGTACCCAGTTTTGTTTCATCCTAAAATATCCTTCCCTCAGCTCTGTTACCCCTTTTTAAGTTAAGGCCTTCTCAGTTTCCAGTTCCGAATTATACATATGCCATAATCACAAAGAAAAATATAGCACTGTTTACTTCCTATACTCTTTCTTCCAACATGTCACTGGAAATTCGCTCAGTTTAGGCATCATCATAGGAGGTCCTACAAGGCAAAGACTGGGCACAATGAATTTTCTTTGTGTAGTACCGTGAGCAAGTAGACATTTAATAAATATTTAAAAATATTTAAAGTCTTTTTTAACATGCTTTTTATTGCTTTCTTATTATCTGGAAGGGTTAGAAAATTGTAATAACTTAAACTATGTTCAAGTCTGAGAGCCTCTTACCCTTTTTCAGCTTCCGGACAGCTAACATACAGTGACTAGGAGAGAGATCCCATATTCTTAAGGTTTTATCATCACTTACGGTAGCACAGATGGGCAGATAGGGATGTGTAGCCAAACCCCACACCTCTCCTTCCATGTGTCCCTAGAAAACATAGTCAAGATCAATTTAACCTAAAGATACATAGTATACTTTAGAATAAAACCGAAGATAATATTCAATAATATATGACAATGGATAGAATAAGTCTTAATGAGACTTTTAGTTTTCAAATGCACCATAAAATACCTCTGTCTTCACAATTATAAAATTATCAAGTTAGTATTAAAATTAACTTACAATCTTAAAACATTCTGTGTGGAAAGGTCAAATGTTAATAATTGCCACACAGTAGGGACTCCCTGTATGATAGAGTATAAAGCTCCACAGGCCTCATTAAGAAATTAAAAATTTAAAACAAACAAAACTATTTAAAGTCTCTGGAAATAGTTCCAAGGACATATAACAAATGAAGGAAAATTTAGTGAAGAAAAATCTACTAACATTTAGTAGGAACAGTAAGAGTCTGTCGCTCAGTGGTAGGGCGCTGGCCCCATATACCAAGGGTGGTGGGTTCGAACCCAGCCCCGCCCAAACTGCAATTAAAAAAATAGCTGGGTGTTGTGGCAGGCGCCTGTGCCTAAGCCCAAGCCCAAGAGCTGGAGGTCGCTATGAGCTATGATGCCACAGCACTCTACCCAGGGCAACAAAGTAAGACTCTGTCTCTAAAATAAATTAATTAATTAAAAAAATAAATAAAGTCCAGGCTAATGTGGTGGCTCATGGATGTAATTCTAGCATTTTGGGAGGTGGGAGGATTGCTCAAGGCCAGGAATTCAAGACCAGCCTGGGCAACATAGTGAGACCCCATCTCTACAAAATATTAAATAGTAGCAAGATGTGGTGGTACATACCTGTAGTCCCAGCTACTCAGGAGGCCAAGGTGGGAGGATTACTTGAGTGCAGGAGTCTGATGTTGCAGCGAGCTATGATCATGCCAATGTACTCTAGCTCAGCTGACAAAGCTAGACACTATCTCAAGAAAAATAAATAATACAATAAAATAAACTGAGAACTACTCCCTTCTTGCCTCCTCATCTAGATGGAACCTCCAGGCCAGACTAATAGGACCAAGAACACATGGCCCCCAGGTCCCAGTAGGTGGGCTATCTTCCCAAGAGGGGCAGGATATCAGCATGTCTCCTTCTGCCCCCAGCTGTGTGTTGCTGAGGCTAAATTCTTGGCAATCTCAGATGACAGGTAGGAGATCCCTTCTGCCCAGCTTCTCCTCTAGACAGAGGCTCAACATTGGGTACAGTGCCACTGAGAATAATAGGGCCCTGACGGCAACTCAGGAACACCTGAGCTGACAACCCCCTCTCTCCTTAGCAAGCATTCGGCTCCTAAGGCCTGGGATACTCAGGAAGAAGTGTTCATTGACCTTACTCTCAACTCCAGAGCAGTGGCTCAGAGATTTTGCCTGAAGTAGAGGAAAGCCAGAAAAAGAGATAGCTCCTAAATCTTTTTCTCAAAGGAACAGACTTCATTTCCAGCAGGTATAGAAATGCTCATGCCTAAGGGTATTTTCAGAAACAGTGGAGGTTGTGATAGAAGGTAATTGGGAGATTGGTAGACTCATTGGACAAATAGGCTTAACCGCAGACCAGCTAGTTTGTTCAAGGTAATCAGAGAAATCTCAGAGATAGCTAAAAGGAGGTTGCTTGGAGTCAGAACAAACCTCAAACACTGAGGGAACTTGCCCTTCAAAGGAGTCTGAATTTGACAGGTTTAGTCTGTGGAGCAATTTCCTGGAAAATGTTGTAAACAATAAAGCAATCAGCCAGCAATAACAGTAGTTTAATAGCTGGGTGTAGTCAGGGAACAGACAAAGAGGAGGGAATACTTATGAAGCCAATATTACCCTCATACCAAAACCAGACAAAGACTTCACAAGAAAACTATAGACCAATATCCCTAATAAATATGGACACTAAAATCCTCAACAAAATACTATCAAATTGAATCCAATTAATATAGAAAGAATCATACACCACAACCAAGTGAAATTTATCCCAAGAACGCAAGGTTGACATAACACACAAAAATCAATTAATGCAGTGCATTGTATCAGAATGAAAAACAAAAATTACATGATCATCTCAATAGACATAGAAAAAGCATCTAAAAAATCTCTCCTCACCTATAATGAAAACACTCAACACATTTTGAATAAAAGGGTAATTCCTCAACCTAGGAAAAACCCACAGTTTTTCCTGTCTATGAAAAACCCACAGTTACTAAATGGTGAAAGTTTAGGCACTTTTCCTCCAAGATTAGGAACAAGACAAGGATGTCTCTTCTCTTATCACTTATCTTCAACACTGTACTGGAATTTCTGGCCAGCCTTAATTGGACAGGAAAAGGAAATAACATGTATCCAGATTGGACAGGAAAAAGTAAAACTATATCTGTTTATAGACAACATAACCTTGTATATAGAAAATCTTAAAGAATCTACCATAAAACTGTTAGAACTAATAAATGAAGTCAACAAGTTCACAGGATATAGGTCAATGTACAAAATCGATTATATTTTTACAATCGACAACTGGGAAACAAAATGAAGAAAACAGCTCTATTTACAAAAACATAAAAAGATAGCTAAAAGTAAATTTAACAAAATAAGTACAAGACTTGTACACTGAAAACTATAAAATATTGAAAAAAGATAAAAAAAAATCTAAATAAACGGAGAGCTGTCCCATGTTCACCAATTGAAAGACTCACTATTGTTTGGATGGCACTCCCCAAACTGATTCACAGAATTTGCTGCTACTAACACTGTGGTACATATTTCTTGAGTAAATGTATGAAAACACCTCTGAGAAGTATACACATTTCCATACTTATAATTACTGCGGTTTTATAATAATTTATTTCTAGAATGAAGAATTTGTCAAATTTCTTGACCATTCTTGAATATTTTCTCAAATGGGTAATTTTTTTAAAAAATTTCCAGAATTTATAAAAAAATTCATTTAAGATTTGGATTGTGATCATATTTGATTTTGAATTTATTTAGTTCTTCTATGGCTTTAGTAAGCCTACAGGTTTCTTAACACAGACCTTGCATATTTTTAGCTATATTATTTGTGGTTATTGCATAGTATTTTTATAAGATTTTTAATGTCATATTTTCTAACTGGTTATTGTTAGTATATAAAATATTATTGATTTTTATGTTGATTTTGTATCCAATCACTTTATAGAACTCCTTAATTAGTTCTAATAATTTTTTAGTTTGTGACTCAGCACCTGTAGCTCAGCAGCTAGGGCTCCAGCCACATACACCGGAGGTGGTGGGTTCAAATCCAGCCTGGGCCTGCCAAACAATAATGATGACTGCAACCAAAAAATAGGTGTTATGGAGGGCACCTCATTTACTCAAGAAATATGTACCACAGTGTTAGTAGCAGCAACATTCTGTGAATCAGTTTGAGTAGTAGTGCCATCTGAACAATAGTAAGTCTTTCAATTGGTGAACATGGGACAGCTCTTCATTTATTTAGATTTTTTTTTTACCTTTTTTCAATAATATTGTGTAGTTTTCAGTGTACAAGTCTTGTACTTATTTTGTTAAATTTATTTTTAGCTATTTTTTTATGTTTTTATAAATAGAGCTGTTTTCTTCATTTTGTTTCCCAGTTGTCGATTGTAGAAATATAATTGACTTTGTACAACCTCCAGGTGTTGTGGAGGGCACCTATAGTTCCAGATACTTGGGAGGCTGAGGCAAGAGAATCGCTTAAGCCCAAGAGTTTGAGGTAGCTGTGGTCTGTGATGCCACAGCACTCTACCCAGGGTGACAGCTTGAGACTTTGTCTCAGAAAAATAATAACAATAATTTTTCAGTTTGTTTCCTTGATATTCAAGGTGTAGGATTATAATGTCTGGCGGTTGTCTATTTATTTCTAATATGTATTATCTTTTATTATTTTATTTTATTGGATTAGCTAAAGCCTCCAACACAATGTTAGACAATCATAATGAGCTCTGTAATCCTTATCTGGTTCCTTATGTCATGAAGGTAATAAGACATTAGAAATATTTATATATTTTTTGAGATGGAATCTCCCTTAGTCACCTTTAGTAGGGTCCCATGGCATTAGTTCACAACAACCTTGAACTTTTGGACTCAAGTGATCCTTTGCCTCAGTTTTTTCATATTTAGTAGAGTTGGGGTCTTACTCTTGCTCAGGCTAGTCTGGAACTCCTGAGCTCAAATAATCCACCCACCTCAGCCTCTCAGAGTGTTAGTACTACAGGTGTGAGCCACTGTGCCTGACCAAGACATTAGAAACCTTAAACTTTATAGTAACTATCAAAAATAATAAGATGTGTTAAAAAATGTTTAACTGGGAAGCCATTAGGGTGAAAGACCCCCCAGCACTTTGAAGTTCCTATATAAGCAAACCAAAGCCCAATATAAATAGAAAAAAGGATCTAGAGACTTACTGATTATAAACTGCCAACTAACCTCTCATTTCCACTCTAACCAACCAAATATATTTTCTTTGTCTTACTTCCATGTTCAGCCTATAATAACCTGCTACCCATGCTGCGCACTGCAAATCTCTCTAAACCTCTTCCAGTTTTGAGTGCTGCCCAATTTATGAATCCTTTGATGCTCAAAGAAATTAAGCAATATTTATCTTGTCTATAGTTTTTTCTCTTAACAGATATCATTTATAACTTCCAGTTTTTTCTGTTTTGTTTTGTTTTGTTTTTAGGACAGAGTTTCACTATGTCACCCTCGGTAGAATGCCGTGGCATCACAACTCACAGCAACCTCAAACTCTTGGGCTTAAGCCATTCTCTTACCTCAGCCTCCCAAGCAGGGGGGACTACAGGTGCCTGCCACAACACCTGGCTATTTTTTGGTTGTAGGGTTGTAGTTGTCATTGTTGTTTAGCAGGCCCAGGCCGGATTCAAACCTGCCAGCTTTTTTGGTGTATGTGGCTGGTATCCTACTCACTGAGCTACAGGCACCAAGCCAACTTCTAATTTTTTTACAATTATAAAATTGTTTGCATTTTTTAATCATTTCATCTATGGATTCATCTATAAAAATGCAGTTGTGTTAACATTTTACAGGAGATCACAAACATGTTAAACACCATGACTCCACCATCTTTTTCCTTCAAAGGCATACTATATAACTGAAACTAAACAGTAAGACACTATTATAAACATTTTGTCATCTGCTTACAAATTCTCAATACATCAAAATACATATGGGGTGGCCATAATGCTTGTGTGCAATTTAAATATATTTTATACTTTTAATATTTTCTTTTTACATGTTTTGCAATTTATACTTAAATTGCACACAAATTTATGGCCAATCTGAATTAACATTAAACCCGCTGGTGTTGTAAAGGGAGTGAAGGAGGTTTGAAGGAGAAAAATGTCTGTATTAAAGAATGAAAATAATTCTTTTTCAAGGTAAAACCAAAGTTCAGCATTACTATGTAGAGTTGCATAAAGATAAATTTTTATCAGGATAGAATGATGACGATAGAATAGTAAAATTTCATTAATGTTTAATAGTACTGATTAATTTCCCTACCTACTTTCCAGAAAAACATAATACATAGAAGAAATGTACATCTAAAAATCTAATCCATCATTTCTGATGGAAATATTAAGGATCATATGACCAGAAGCTATCCTGCTATTTAGTTTTATATTTCGTTTTTTTTTTTTTTGTAGAGATAGAGTCGCACTTTATCGCCCTCAATAGAGTGCCATGGTGTCACACAGCTCACAGCAACCTCCAACTTCTGGGCTTAGGCGATTCTCTTGCCTCAGCCTCCTGAGCAGCTGGGACCACAGGCGCCTGACACAATGCCTTGCCATTTTTTTCGTTGCAGTTTGGCCAGGGCCGAGTTTGAACCCACCACCCTCGGTATACGGGGCCAGCACCCTACCCACTGAGCCACAGGCACCGCCCTAATTTTATATTTCTAACACAAATTTTTATATTTCTGAGTTTGGGGATTTTTTAATTTTTTTTTTTTTGACACAGAGTCTCATTCAGTTGCCCCAGGCTAAAGCATCATGGCATCAGCCTAGCTCACAGCAACCTTGAACTCCTGGGACCCTTCTGCCTCAGACTCCTGAGTAGCTGGGACTACAGGCACCTAACACAACACACGGGTAGTTTTTTTAGTTTTTCTATTTTTAGTAGAGGTGGAGTCTTACCTTTGCTTAGGCTTGTCAGGAACTCCTGAGCTCAAGCAATCCACCCTCCTTAGCCTCCCAGAATGCTACAATTATAGGCATGGGCTACCACGCCCCTCTGGTTTTTGTTTTATTATTAACATATTTTCATTGATAAATGTTTTCAGTAAAAGATTTTAGCATACATTCATGCATTCATTTTCTAAATCTTTGTAAGATAGAAATTTAAGAAGAGATTTCAGAGGAAAATACCTGCCTTATGCTCAAAAAATAAACTTAAAAAGTTAAAATACAAATGAAGTAAAGAAACTAGGTTAAGTGAATTAAATTGTGATTTTTCCCCCCATTGGACTTTTATTTTGTGATAAGAAATTACTTAAAATATTGGCAATTATTCCATATGAAAATATGCATATTTACTGATACCTAGACATTTTGCTAAATTAAAATTTTTTCTATAAAATTAACATTAACACATATTTCTCTGATTAATTTAACCACATTTTACACCACTGTCAATTTTTTGTATTGAAAGAATACAAAAATTCTTTTATGTATTAAAAGAATCAATTGTATGCAAAGGAAAAAAAATATCAGTATTTAAAATTACCTGAACCAGAAGTGTTATTGGGCCACTTTTATCCACTTCTAGTATTTCACCATTCTTTGTGCCAACTAAAATATGACCATGTCCTAATGATATGGCACGTATGGATGGATTATCTTCCAAGAGAAGACCTGAAATGTTGAATGGGGTTATTCTTCTAGGTATGAAGTTACTCTAATACAAGGATGTATATACTGCCGAATATGCTATTCTGACAGTGAAAAACATTTTATAAGGTTACCTTCTCCTATATTTTAAGTATTCTAATAAATGTAGTATATTTCCTGCAATCATCCAATTTACTAATCTCAAAATAAGCACCACCTATATACTACAATTCTATGGCTCTTCTCTATCAGATTCCCCTACTACTGTTCTGACAATTATGTGTTTCTTTACCTCTTCTATTAGCTCCTCCACATCCAACTTCTGTACCTCTTAGAGTACTTAAAATATTCTGATTAGTAATTTTAATTCGATCAAACTTAAATATATATTTATCCTTTGGTATCTGCAAGGTATAGATTCTAGGAGCCCTCACAGATACCCAAATCATTGGATGCTCAAATCCCTTTATATAAAATGACATAATATTGACATATAACCTACATATTTTCTCCTGTGTAGTTTAGTCTCTAGATTATTTATAATAATGTATGATATAAATTATATGTTAATAATGATTATATTGTATTTTTAAATTTGTATTATTTTTAATTGTCTCATGGTTACTTTTTTCCCTAGGATATTTTCATTGAATCTGAGCATATGGAGCCCACACACAAAGAGCTGCTGTATTTGTTTATGTCTACATATCCTAGGCAGGCTTCAGTGATACATCAGCAAGCATGATAGGTCTAGCTCCTGCCCTCACAGAGTACACAATGAGGAAACCCACCCTATGTGAGGGGCGTATTGAAAAAAGAGCACATAGCAAGGAAATTCAACCTTCTGGGGGGAGATGAGGATAGAGGCAATAAACATAGAAGAAACAGTGTTTGAGATTTAAAAAATGAGCATGTGGTCAGATAAAGAGGGGCCAAGAGGGATGAGAAAGGGAAACTTCTAAGAAAAAGTAATGAGATGTAGAAATGCCTGGTGGTCAGAGACAATGTGGTTCAGAGCCTTAAAGGAAGAAATGCACTCAAAGAAAGGAAAAAGGGAAGAAGGGCCTATAAGGCTAGGGAGGCAGATCAACAAAATGCCAAGGTGAAACAAAATATCAAGATTAAAAACAAGTTCCTGACTGGTAATAAATGTGACGCTCATACAAAATTTTCTTTGAAAAATTAAAAACGTTAAAAATTAGGATTAGTAGAATTACTTCCTGGAATCGTGAGAAGATGGCTGACTAGAAGCAGCTTTTGCCAGAGGCTTATGCCCAAAGGGAGAGAAATTGGATTGAAATGGATGGAAACCAAATGAGAGGAGCTCTGCACTGAGAGGACTGCATGAGATATATATCACCCAGGCTGAACACAAGAAAGTGGAAGAAAAACAACAGGTACGAGCCCAGCTCCCAAAGGAAAGGAGACCCCTCTCTCCAAACAGGAGCTATGTGGTAGGCCACCAGTTAGCCAGCAAACTGGGTTCAAAAGTCTCTTGACCTTATCCCACAGGAGAGCAGTTGCTAAGACCCAGTCCTCCTTCATTACTGAGGTTCCACCACTGGGACAGGGCCCCATATTGTCTGGCACAAAAGACCAAATATTTTTCCTGCAATCCTGAGTACCCAGGATTGCTGGAAGGACCGATGAGCTCACTGCGAAGCTGGGGAAGTCTGCCAGCCGCCGAGCTGCAGCGTCAGAATAGTAGCACAGCAGTCCAAGCTTTTGTGGGCTGAGGGTGAACTACCCATCTCCAGCTCCTCGGGAATTCTCAGGCAGCTGTTTTTTGCCCTTGAGGACAACTTCTGAGCTCCACTGGATGGGCAGGGCCAGTGCTTAAACAACTCTGACTTGTGGCTGAACTTTGTTTTTTGGTTTTTGTTTTTTTTTTGAGACAGAGCCTCAAGCTGTCCCCTTGGGTAGAGTGCTGTGGCATCACAACTCACAGCAATGTCTAACTCCTGGGTTCAAGCGAGTCTCCTGTCTCAGCCTCCCAAGAAGTTGGGACCACAGGCACCCACCACAACACCCAGCTATTTTTTGGTTGCAGCCGTCGTTGTTGTTTGGTGGGCCCAGGCTGGATTTGAACCCACCACCTTAGGTGTATGTGGCTGGCCCCTTAGCCTCTTGAGCCACAGCACTCTACTGAGGGTGACATAGTAAGACTCTGTCTCAAAATAAATAAATAAATAAATAAACAGAGAGCAAGTCAGCAACCTAATGGGCCATCTCAAGCAACTGGAAAAGGAAGAACAATCTAGTCCCAAACCTAGCAGAAGTAAAGAAATAACCAAAATTAGAGCAGAACTAAATGAAATTGAAAACAAAAGAATTATTTAGAAGATCAGCAAAACAAAATGTTGGTTCTTTGACAGGATTAGTAAAATTGATAAACCCTTGGCTAGACTAACCAGAAACAGACAAACAAGATCTCTCATAACTACAATAAGAAATGATAAAGGGGAAATAATAATAGGTGCCACAGAAATACAAAAGATTCTCAACAATTACTATTAAAACTCTATTCCTGGGGCAGCGCCTGTGGCTCAAAGGAGTAGGGCGCCAGCCCCATACACCGGAGGTGGCGGGTTCAAACCTGGCCCTACCCAGAAATAAATAAATAAACTTGCAAAATTATTTAAAAAAAAAAAACCTCTATTCCCAGAAATACGAAAGTTTAGAGGAGATGGACTGATATCTGGAAGCATAATACCTTTCAAAACTCAGCCAGAAATATTTAGAAATCTTGAATAGACCAATATCAAGTACTGAAATAGCAACAATTAGACAGTATCTCTCAAAAAAGAAAAGCCCTGGACCAGATGGTTTCACACCAGAATTATCTATCAAACCTTCAAAGAGGAACTAGTTCCTACACTACACAAACTTTTCCAAAGGAAAGGATCCAACAAAAAAAAATCAAACTATAGACCAATATCACTAATGAGTTACCAATGCAAAAATATTCAACAAGATATTAGCAAACAGAATACAACGACACATTAAAAAGGTTATACACCATGACCAAAGTGGTTTTGCCCCAGAGACACAGGATTGGTTCAACATAAGCAAATCTATAAACATAATACACCACATAAACAAAATCAAAAACAATGAACAAAGACCATATGATTCTTTCAATTGATGCAGAAAAGGCTACTGACAATATCTAGCATCCTTTTATGATAAAAACATTCAAGAAAATAGGCTTAGAAGGATTATTCCTTAAGCTGATAGAGGCTATCTACAGCAAACCCACAGCCAATATTATATTGAATGGAGTAAAACTGAAAGCATGCCCACTCAAATCTGGAACCAGACAAGGATGCCCGCACTGTCTCCACTGCTGTTAAACATAGTGTTGTAAGACCTACCCATAGCAATCAGGCAAGAGAAAGAGATCAAAGAATTCCAGATGGGGGCAGAGGAGGTCAAACTCTCCCTCTTCACAGATGACATAATCTTATATCTGGAAAACCCCAGGGACTCAACTACAAAGCTCTTAGAAGTGATCAAGGAATATAGAAGCATCTCAGGCTAAAAATCAATACCTACATCAGTAACCTTCATATATGCTAATAGTTGTCAAGCTGAGTACAAAATTAAAGACTCTATTCCTGTCACAACAGCACCAAAGACGACAAAATACTTGGGAATATATCTAACAAAAGATGTGAAAGAGCTCTATAAAGAAAATTATGAAATTTTGAGAAAGGAAATAGTAGAAGTAGTCAACAAATGGAAGAACATACCACGTTCATGGCTGAGAAGAATCAACATTGTTAAAATGTCCATACTACCCAAAGCAATCTATAAATGTCCATACTACCCAAAGCAATCTATAGATTTAATGCAGTCCCCATCAAAGCACCAATGTCATACTTTAAAGATCTTGAAAAAATAGTACTTCAATTCATATGGAACCAGAAAAAACTCAGAATAGCAAATACAGTTCTTAGAAATAAAAACAACTCTAGAGGCATTACATTGCTAGACTTCAGGTTATATTGCAAGGCTACAGTGATCAAAATAGCATGGTACTGGCACAAAAATAGCAACACAGATCTATGGAATAGGATAGAGAATCTAGAGATGAACCCAGACACATATTGTCATTTAATCCTTGATAATCCTAACAAAAACATGCAATGGGGAAAAGAATCCTTATTTAACAAATGGTGCTGGCAGAACTTGTTATCCACATGCAGAAGACTGAAACTGGACCTGCACCTCTCACTATTGACAAAAATTGATTCTTGTTGGATTAAAGTTTTAAATTTAAGACACAAAACAATAAAAATTCTAGAAGAGAGTATGGGAAAAGCACTTAAAAGATACTGGCCTTGGAAAAAACTTTATGAGGAAGACCTCTCTAGCAATTGCAGCAACACCAAAAATAAATAACTGGGACTTGATCAAACTAAAATGCTTTTGCACAGCTAAGAGTACCACAAACAAAGCAAACAGACAGCCTTCAGAATTGGAGAAGATTTTTGAATGTTATGGATCTGACAAAGGCCTGATAAGAATCTACACAGAACTTAAATTAAGAGAGGTGCAAACAACCCTCCCTATAAGTGGGCAAGTGATTTGAACAGAAACTTCTCTGAGGATGACAAAGGGCCAACAAACACATGAAAAAATGCTCATCATCTTTAATCATCAGAGAAATGTAAATCAAAACCACTCTAAGGTATCACCTAACCCCAGCAATATTAGCCCACATCACAAAGTCCCAAAACACCAGATGTTAGTGTGGATGTGGAGAGAAGGGAACACTTCTACACAGCTGGTGGGATTGGAAACTAATATAGCCCTTTTGGAGAGAAGTATGGAGAATCCTCAAAGATCTATGACTTTCCTTTTGACCCTGCAATCCCATTACTAGGTCTCTACCCAAAAGAATATAAATCTTTTTACCACAAAGACATCTGTACTAGAATGTTTTTTGTGGCTCAATTCAAACTGCCAAGTCATGGAAGTAATCTAAGTGCCTATCAACCCATAAATGGATCAACAAACTGTGGTATATGTATACCATGGAATATTATGCAGCGATTAGAAACGATGAAGACTTTACATTTACCTGGATGGAGTTAAAATACATTCTTCTCAGTAAAGTATTGCAAGAATGGAAAGACAAATATCCAGTGTACTCCATACTAATATGAAATCAATATATAAACAATTACATGCTCCTAAGAACAATAAAACACTATTATGGTCCTGTTGGGGGATAGAAGGAAGTGGGGTGGGGGGAGGACGTATAAAGGAGGGAGGGCATAAGGTGGGATCTCACCTTGTGAGGGTGTATAAGATGCCCCCTGGGTGAGGGGCTCTTCTACAAATGGAACTTTACCCTGGAAGTGAGAACAATGTAACCTAAATATTGTACCCTCATATTAATTTGAATAAAGTTAAAAAATAGCATTAATAATGCTATACTTGCCTAATATTTTACCATGTGTATCACAGAAAATAGATTTTTGAAAGGACAGCAATGATGTTGATCATTTAACTGATTCCCATTAAGTAAAGAAGGAAAAATATATTCCATGTGTCCTACCTCAGTGATCAACCACATGAAGAAACAATTAATCTTTTTTCCTACAGAATAAACTAAATCTCAAATCACCTTTAGATCCGGGGGCCAAAGCAGCTCTTTTTATAGCATAGGTCTTGAGACATCGTTCAAAGGAGTCATCCCAAAGAGCTACTACACCATCTTTTCCTCCAGTTACAAACCCCTACAAAAATAAAAGGTTCAAGTTAATAACCTTATTCACATTGAAAAAACTGTATAGGAATCAATATAGCCAAAAATTATAGCTTTTAAGGAATAGAAATTCACATAAGAATTCATTGTATGCCATGTAATTATTTATTTTTAATTTTTTTAGAGACAGGGTCTTGCTCCGCTACCCAGGCCGGAGTGCAGTGACATGATCATAGCTCACTGCAATCTCTAACACCTGAGGATGAGTGACCCTCCTACTCAGCTCCCCACGTATCTAGAACTACACAAGTGAGCCACCATGACTGGCTAGTTTTTTATTTTTTTCTAGAGACAGAGTCTTGCAACTATGTTGCCCAGGCCTTGAGTCTTGGACTCAAGCAATACTCCCACCTTAGCCTCTCAAAGCACTGGGATTGTCAGCAGGAGCCAGTGTGCCAGAACCTACTGTTTTAAAAATATCAACATGTAATCTGTAATAATATTTATAGTGACACCCAAACATTTTTAGGATAGGAGTTTCAAAACACAGTTTCTAATTTGGAACTATAAGTTAGATCTACCACTATTAGTAAATTACATATATCTTCCTGTAATCTTCATAACTTTAACCTTTATAAAGAAGAAACAGACTGAGTGGAGTGGCTCACACCTGTAATCCTAGCACACTGGAAAGCCAAGGTGGGTGGATTGTCTGAGCTCAGGAGTTTGAGACCAGCCTGAGCTAAGCAAGACCCCATCTCTACTAAAGATAGAAAAACTAGCCAGGGGTTGTGGTGGGAGCCTATAGCCTCAGCTACTTGGGAAGCTGAGACAAGAGGATCACTTAAGCCCAAAAGTTAGAGGTTGCTGTGAGTTGTGATGCCATGGCACTCAACCTCAGGGCAACTGAGTGAGAATGTCCCCCCCTCAAATATAAATAAAAAAAAGAGGAAATAATGATACTTGATAGGATATGATGATTATATATAAACATTTAGCATAATTTTTGCCTCATCGTAAGGCTTCATAAATACTAAGTTAAACATTTTTATAAAAACAGCAGACGTATTTCATTCTCTGTTCAAGAATTTGAAGAGATAAAACAAGGTCAGGATGTTCCTAGCCCACAGACTATTGTTGGGTGGCCCAGCCAAGTAGAAAGCCCTGTTTCTTAATTTCTGAAAACACTCTATGTGCCATGATCAAATTGTTTAACTTAGTATCTCTAAGTTACTTACTTTTTCCAATGCATGCATACTGAACACTGGCCCATCATGTGCTTTAACTGTTTTTACAAGAAAAATGTCTCTCCAGATACACACATCTCCTGTGGATGTTCCAGAGAAAGCCATCTCTTCAGTCCATCCGTACACTGCACACATCATTGTGTCACTTTTCCCCAGTGTGCCTATGTAGCCTTTTCTTCCAATCAATCCTCCCCCTGGTTCACAAAAACATTACAAAAAGTTACACTTTCAAAATGCATGCAATTACAAAGAAGCAAAATGTTTTTTCTATTGTTGTTTGAATAGAAAGACACAACAGTAAGAGAATTAAAAAGAATAATACAGGTATCTCAATCAGTGGATTTGGACAACACTTTGGCTGACTGCTTTTAGGCCATATCTTTTTGGATAAAGATTTGGATTAAGTCAGTTTTAATTAGTTTTTAGCATTTTTGAAGATATTTCTCAAAATTTTTATTATGATACATTTAAGAATACAAAAAAGTATTTTTTTTTTTTTTTGAGACGGAGCCTCAAGCTATCCCCCTGGGTAGAGTGCCATGGCATCACAGCTCATAGCAACCTCCAACTCCTGGGTTCAAGTGAGTCTCCTGCCTCCGCCTCCCAAGCAGCTGGGACCACAGGCGCCCGCCACAACGCCCGGCCATTTTTTGGTTGCAGCCATCATTGCTGTTTGGCGGGCCCGGGCTGGGGATTTGAACCCGCCACCTTAGGTGTACGTGGCTGGTGCCCTAGCTGATTGAGCCACAGGCGCCGAGCCACAAAAAAGTATTTTAAAAAACACAAATACAGTGAATGCCTGTACACTACCAACCCACAAAAGTACCAAAATAACTGAAATGTGATGCCGATCCCATTTCCCTTCTCCACTCCCTACTATCCTAGATATGATGATTATTATTCTTTTTTTTTTTTTTTTTGAGACGGAGCCTCAAGCTATCCCCCTGGGTAGAGTGCCATGGCATCACAGCTCACAGAAACCTCCAACTCCTGGGCTCAAGCGAGTCTCCTGCCTCCACCTCCCAAGTAGCTGGGATCACAGGCACCCGCCACAACGCCCAGCCATTTTTTGGTTGCAGCCATCATTGCTGTTTGGCGGGCCCAGGCTGGGGATTTGAACCTGCCACCTTAGGTATACGTGGCTGGCGCCTTAGCTGATTGAGCCACAGGCACCAAGCCATGATGATTATTCTTATGTGTGCCTTTATACATATGTTATCGTGTTTTTACATTTTTTTTTTTTTGACAGAGTCTCACTTGATCACCTCAGTAGAGTGCTATGCTGTCATAGCTCACAGCAACCTCAAATTCTTGGGCTCAAGCAATTCTCTTGCCTCAGCCTCCCAAGTAGCTGGGACTACAGGCACCCACCACAACATCCTGCTGCTTTTCAGAGACAGGGTCTCTTGCTCTCACTCAGGCTGGTCTCAAACCCGTGAGCTCAGGCAATCTACCAGCCTCGGCCTCCCAAGTGCTGGTATTACAGAGGTCAGCCACCCCTGGCATATTTATGGTCCTTAAGCAATACACATATGAATCATTTTATTTTCCATGTTTTTAAATTTTCTATAAATACTATCCTGCATACATTCTTTTGTAACTTGCTTTATTCACCAGTAATTTGGTATAGAGTTTTATACATGTTGATTTTTACCTCCAGAGAATTCATTTTCATAACCATATAGTATGATATAAACATATCACGGTTTATCCATTTTCTTATTAATAGTCATTTAAGTTGATTCCAAGGTTTTACTATTGAAAACAATGCAGCTTTATACACTCTTGCAAGGGCCTCATCTATGTAAGTTCAAAAGTTTCTCTAGGAATGCCTACGAGTGGTTACGGTGTAATATGCAAAAAGGAAAACATACAAGTGAGACAGATAATGACTTTTGACACATTGTTCTCCAAAGTTGAGGTATCAACTTACATTCCCACTAATGGTACAAAGTTACTTAAATTTAAGAAATACCTTCACTAAGCTTATTCTTTTCTAATGAATGTGTGACTTCTTTCTATATTTACATATTTTTTTAAGAGGCTTAAATTTATTGAGTCTTTGATGTTACCCTGATGTAATTTATCATCCATTTGAAAAACAGACAATAATTTTTACTTTAAAAAATTGCTGTACAATTTTTTGCACCTGTAGCATAAGTGGTTACGGTGCCAGCCACATACACCATGGGTAGTGGGTTCAAGCTCAGCCTAGATCAGCTAAACAACAATGTCAACTGCAACAAAAAACAGCCAGGCATTGTGGCGGGCACCTGTAGTCCCAGCTATTTGAGAGTCTGAGGCAAGAGAATCATTTAAGCCCAAGAGTTTGAGGTTGCTGTGAGCTGTGATGCCACAGTACTCTACCAAGGGTGACATAGTGAGACTCTGTCTCAAACAACAACAAAAAAAATATGAACTTGGTTGGGCTCAGTGGCTCACACTTGTAAACCTAGCACCTAGGAGGCTGAGGTGGGTGGATTGCTTGAGCTCCTGGGTTTGACGAGCTAAGCCAGAGCAAGACACTGTCTCTACTAAAAATACAAAAACTGAGGCAAGACCTTTGCTTGAGCCCAGGAGCTGGAGGTTGCTAGGAGCTATGATGTTGCCATGGTACTCTACCCAGAGCAAAAGTTTGAGACTCTGTCTCAAAAATAAATAAATAAACAATAAAATATGAACTTCTTTCACATTTATAATTTACAGTTATAAATTGCTAAAGTAATATAATATTCCATGTTTATATAATTTTTACAAAATTTTTCATTTTCTGTTTAGAATATAAAATACATATTCAACAGAAAGCAGTCTAGACATCACTTTATTGATTTCACATATCAAATCCTTTTTATAAACATGAATACTACATAAATATAACTAATAAACAGTGATAAAGTAAATTTTATGTTTATTCAAAATATATCAAAATAATAGTGAATCACTTGTTTAAAAAAAAATAAACTCATTTTGGATAATCTTAGTTTCCAGAAAAGATGCAAAAATAATTCATTTTGTTTCCACCACTGTTAACATCTTATGGTAATATCCATAGATCACTTGTCAAAGTAAGAAACACGTCTAAATCATTACTATTAACTGAACTCCAGACTTCATTCAGATTTCATCAATTTTTCTCATCAAGTTCCTTTTCTCTTCCAGTGATACAGTGTAGGATACCATGTTGTACTTAGTCAAACTACTTTTTTTCTTTTTTTTTTCAAGACAGAGTCTCTATCAAGTCTCCTTGGTAGAGTGCCATGATGTCACAGCTCACAGCAACCTCAAACTCTTGGGCTTAAGTGATTCTCTTGCCTCAGACTCCCAAGTAGCTGGGACTACAGGCGCCCACCACAATATCCAGCTATTTTTTTTAGAGACAGGTTCTTACTCTTGCTCATGATGGTCTCGAACCTGTGAGCTCACAACAATCCACCAGCCTGGGCCTCCCAGAGTGCTAGGATTACAAGTGTGAGCCATTGTACCTAGCCTCTTATTTATTCATTTATTTATTTATTGTGACAGAGTTTCACTCTGTCTCCCTGAGGTTGAGTGCCATGGCATCATCACAGCTCACAGCAACCTCAAACTCTTGGGCTCAAGCAATTCTCTTGCCTCAGTCTCCCAAATACCTGAGACTAGAGGGGCCCGCTGCAATGCCCAGCTAGTTTTTTATATTTTTAGTAGAGATGGGGGTCTCACTCTTGCTCAAGCTGGTTTCGAACTCCTGATCTCAAGCAATCTACCTGCCTCTACCTCCCAGAGTGCTAAGATTACAGGTGTGAGCCACTCTGCTTGGCTTGTTAAAATACTTTTTAAAGTAATAATTTCCTAAATTTCAAAGGAGTAAAAAGAAGCATTTCCTTACCTGCTCTACGCCAAAATTTCATGTGTTTAATTCCAGCTGTAATTAGTTTATCAGGCACATAGGGGTTCATCTTTACAACAAAAATCTTCTCTTTACTTCCTCTGTAACAAATACCAACATGTGTTAGCTCTGAAGATTCATCTTTCCTATAATAATCTTTTGCTAAATCCATACCCTATCTTGATTATTCCATTCACTGAATATTTGTCTCCCACTTATCTCTCAGAATTGGACTGTATTAATCATGTATTTGTACACTTGGTCTTTTCTCATCATTTTAATATATTAACCATTTAACAAAATGTAAAAAGACAGGAACAGTAAAAACTGAACTTTTTATAGCACTCAGAATACATATTACAGTACTATACACAGGGAATGCTATTTGTGGCATGAGTTAAAGAAATTCTTTTTATAATACTTTGTTAAGCTTAATATATCCTTTCTAACTATGAAGTTCCTCCTAAACTATCATTTATTTGGGCATTATCTATATACTCTGTAAAAAGCATTTATCTATATTTTTAAAGTACTTTTAATGTCACTTTAAAGAATAGGTTAAAAAAAACTTTTCTAACACAATTAACTATTTTCTCCTTTAAAGCATTGTTAATACTTTTTATCATAAAATTAATACATGCTTATTGTAGAAAATGAAGAAAATATAAGAAAATAAAAATAAGCTATAACTTCTTTGTGATATAAATTTTACCATGCTCTACAATGGCTATATAACAGCCTTTCATACAGAATTCATTTTACCTGTACATGGAGATTTTAAATAATAGCTATTTCAAATATCATATTATAATTACATTAAAAAGTAGGTTCAAAGGGATCTATGTACAAAGGAATGCTGAAATCATTTGATTAGATTACTTATTCAATGGAAATAAAGGTGGCAGCCATAAAAATGTTAATATTTGCTTGATTTCAGAATTGTTTTATTTATTTATTTTATTTGCTTTTGAGACAGAGTCTCACACTGTTGCCCTGGGAAGAGTGCTGTTGGCACCAGAGCTCACAGCAACCTCAAACTCTTCGGCTCTAGAGATCCCTGAATCAGCCTCCCAAGTAGCTATGACTACAGGCAACCACCACAATTCCCAGCTAATTTTTCTATGTTTAGTAGAGAAAGGGTCTTGCTCTTGCTCAGGCTGGTTTTGAATGCCTGAGCTCAAGCAATTCTCCTGCCTTGGCTTCCCAGAGGCATTAATCATTTTAATTAAAAATTTTTAAGTTGAAAGTAATTCCACCATTTTGCCAATATGATACCAAGATTTTCCCCTACCTTGCTATTGAAAGTTTCTCTCCTTTCTTCCAGTCCCACAGCACAACACTGTGGCTATCATCTATTCCAACTGAAGCCAAACGTTTCCCATCAGCTGTGAAAATTGATCAGAGAAATATACTGACCATTAACATTCAAATGGTAAAAAATATTCAGTATACGTTCTAAACCCACACACTATACTTAAAATTTGATAAAAATAATGTTAAATATTAGGCCTGCATACTAACATTTACATAACATTTAACATAACGAGCTATAAAAACAACCAGAATTTATAATGAGGGGGAATAAAAGTTTCTCAAATCCTCTAAACATATCTGCTGTCAGGTCACCTGACCACACTTCCCTTACCTACCTATCAGATTGGGATGGGGGAAGGGAAAGCAATAAGAAAAGCAAAACAAAGAGATTATAAAATGAGAAGGAAAGGAAAAACTAAGACATAAAGAGACTTAATTACTTCAATTACATTTACCATAAAAACTAAAGCTTTTGATAATATCCAGCATCCTTTCATGATCAGAACACTTAAGAAAACAGGCATAGAAAGGCATATCATTCTTAAATTGATAGAGGCCAACTACAGCAAACCCATAGGCAATATTGTATTGAATGGAGTAAAATTGAAAACATTTCCACTCAAATCAGGAACTAGCAAGGATGCCCACTGTCTCCACTGATGTTCAACATAGTAATGGAAGTCTTAGCAATCAGGCAAGAAAAGGTGATCAAGGATATCCAAGTAAGCTCAGAGGAGATCAAACTTTCACTCTTTGCTGATGATATGATCCTATACCTGGAAAATCCCAGGGACTCAACTACAAAACTCTTTGAAGTGATCAAGGAATACGCAGCATCTCAGGATACAAAATCAAGACTTACAAATCAGTAGTTTTTATATATGCCAATGATAGTCAAGCTGAAAACATAGTCAAGGACTCTATTCCTTTTACATTAGTGCCAAAGATGAAATATCTGGGAAGTTATCTAACAAAGGACATGAAGGATCTCTATTAAGAGAACTATGAAACTCTGAGAAAAGAAATAGCTGAAGATGTTAAGAAATGGAAAACCATACCATGCTCATGGCTGGGAAGAATCAACATTGTTAAAATGTCCATACTACCCAAAGCAATCTACAGATTTAATGCAATCCCTATTAAAGCACCATCATCATACTTAAAGAGCTTGAAAAAATAGTGCTTTGTTTTATATGGAATCATAAAAAACCTCAAATAGCCAATACATTACTTAGAAATAAAAACAAATCAGGAGGGATCATGTTACCATACTTCAAGCTATACTATAAATCTATAGTGATCAAAACAGCATGGTACTGGCACAGTAACAGAGAGGTAGATTTATGGAACAGAATAGAGAACCAAGAGATGAACCCAGCTACTTATGTCATTTAACCTTCAATAAACCTATCAGAAACATTCAGTGGGGGAAAGACTCCCTATTAAATGGATGGTGCTGGGTGATCTGGCTGGCGACCTGTAGAAGACTGAAACAAATCTTAAAAGGGGTGAATGAACTACTGAGTTTTGAGAAATGATAACCCAAGTCATGTGGTGTGGACTGTGTGAGATACAAAAATGGATAACACTGACAAATGAATCATAAGTCCCCTTGCCCTCAGTACCTTATAGTGCAATAGAAAACTTTACTTGGCATCTAATACACAGCAGCCAACTTATGAAATCTATTGTGTTATGGTAATTCCAAATTGGAAGAGAGTTTTCTTTTGCTGTGAAAATCACAGTAAAATATCAATTATTCAATAAACATCTGATAATGCTTACTGTAGTTCAGTCTAGATTTTCTGAAACCTAGTGGTTAAGGCTGATGCATACATAGAACATAAAAATAGGAATTGGAAGACTTTACCTGGCATAGCAGGAATACAACTACCAAGAAGAGAATTAATTCAGATAGATTGCAAAAGAATGACCAAAGAGGTAAAGATGTAGGAGGAAAAACCGGACAGTCATCTCTCATCTCCCTGTGAATGTAAAAATGTTTCAGTTTTGTTGACAGTTTCACCCATTATTGGTTCACCTATTTCACTCTGTCAGAATTTAATTGTCAAAACAAAATCTATGAATTTAAACTCTAAAATGAAATAATACAATTGGCAGGCTTATATTAACTCAAAAATTTCTTCTTCCAACAAGTATTTATTAAAGACTTACTGTGTATCACACAGTTTTTATTTTGGAAAGCTTTTAGGAAATCATCTAATGGGCTAGCACTCTAAGGTCTAATAAGTAAGTAGGATGATGACAGGGTAACCAAGATTCATTGGGAAGTGTAAGTCAGGAATGGAAGATCTGGAGGATTCTAAATAAAAAATGTGGATGAGAGGCCCAAATATATCTCAAAGTGAAGGGAAGTTGGAATACAGTGGTGGGATAATAGCTATCCTTTCCTGAGGGATGGGTTACACAATAAACATTTACTGAACACGACTGGGCCTTTTGGACATGAAGAAAACTCAAGCCACAGCTATCAAGTACCTCTTGTCTAGTGGGAAGACAAACAGAAACAGACAAACAGAAAGACAAACTAAAACTTCTGATGAGGAAACTGACAGGGCAAAGAAGATGAGGCACTGGAAACACAGAGGGAGGCTTGAAGGGTGAATACCAGGCTGAGGGGTGAGTGAGAGTGATCAAGCTGTAAAAAGGCTTAACTTGGTCAGAGACATAGAGCTAAATAGCAGTGTGGTCAGTTTTCATCACTGGGTCAGTCTGATCCAATGCTCCAAGAGTTTATGAGTTTACCTTACCCCAAGTTGAAGCCTGGAACAAAGCCATCTGTTTTTGTTCATAACTTAAAGGCACCCTTCCCTTTGCTCTTCTGTCACCTTCTTTTCCTTTCAGACTCATTATAAAGTGAGGTAGTTAGCCCCAGTAGCTAATTGCTTCAGAGTAGCAATTCTGAGATCTAACCTGGCATTTTATATGGATGCTCTTCCCTGCTGGGTGCTGAGATTTTTCGGATGTGAACCCTTTTGGAAGCATAATGCATGTCTCATGAGAAAGCACAGGTATAGCCCCGCAAGTATAATGTAAATGAAGCGTTGTCATGGTGAGTGGATAAAGATCTGGCTTTGGAGCTAGACAAACCTGAATGTGAGTTCTCAAATCCATCACTTATCACCCAAGATACTGAACACCTTTTAGTTTATTATGTAGAAAACAGAGGAGGCAGGTACTGGTAATACCACTCAGGGGAGGTTGGGAAAGAAAACAAAAAGTACTCTTTGAGTAAGTGGTGATCTTAGATTCATAAATACCCTTGATCGAAAGATGGCAGACTGAAGTCAGCTTTTTGCAGAAGCTCGCGTCCAGAAGGAGGCTTAAAGGACAGAAGTTTAGCAAGTTAGCTGATGGTTTGGAGCAGAGCCAAGAGAGAAGATTGAAGAGTGCACTTCAACCTTCCTGAGGTGAGCTGCAACCCCAAAAATACAACCAAAAGGTACAAAATCCACCACCAAGAGGATGGGAGTCCCCTCCCCCACAACAAGGGCTCACAGTTTACTCCATGCAAACAAGTGAGCAGAGTTCAAACTTCCTCCCACTCTATCCCACAGGAGAGACCCCCAAAAAACTGGACCTCCTACCCCTGCTGGCGTGCCACGGCACCCTCTGGCCAGGCATAAAACTGTAAAACTGTATAAAACTGTATATATTCCCCAGCTGCAACACTAAACTCCAAGGAGTCGCCACCCACCCCCTCCGAGGTCTGGAGGTTTGTTACCTATGGAATCCAGATTCTTGGGTATCTCCTTGAGAGAAGTAGAGGGGGAAAGGGCTGGTGCTGTTCTGTGCTGACTGTGGTACAAACGTGAGGAGAGGAGAGTCGGCTCAGGAGATGCCAATACAGTAACGGTGGCATCCTGAGTTACAGGCTGACGCCATTCCAGCCCCATCTCTCTGGGCAGGTGGAGGTTCTGGACAGCAGCCACAGGCAAAATGCAGAGAACTTTGGTGGGTGAAGCACCAGCCCTCAGGGTGTAATCCCCCTGAGACAAAGGCAGTGGGCGGGCAGAGGCTAGAATTGACACCTGAGTGTAAATTGCTATTTGTCTGCTGCCCAGAGCTGAATGCAAGGACTTGCAGAGAAATCTAGCTGGACAGAAGCCTAATTTAAAAATGTAAGGCCCCCCTGCTGAACTCAGATTTCTGGCTGACTTTGCCAGTCATAAACCCTGAGAGCAGTGGCCTACTGGAGTGAATAGGGTCACAGACCTGGGGGATCATGAGTGACTGGGGGCAAGGTGGGGAAGGAGGTATTAACCTTCGCAGACTAACCCATTTGCCAGGTGGGTCCCTTTGCCCTCACAGAGTGGGGCGGGCCCAAAACTGCTTGCTAGAGTTGCACACCTCACGGGTGGCAGAGGAGATCCCTGCCCCAGGCTCTGGCTCTGGGTAGGCCCAGAACTGCTTGCTAGTGCCACGGGCATTCCATGGGCAGTGGTGGAGGAGTCCTCCATTCCAGATAGACCCAAAACAGCTTGCTAGAGACACGCACACCCCATGGGGGCCAGGGGAGGAGTTCCCTGCTCCAGGCACCCAAGCTGAGTGGCCTCGAACTGCTTGCTAGAGCCACGTGTGCCTTGCAAGTGGTGGTGGAGGGGTCTACCACTCTGGGCGGGCCCAGAACTATTTGCTAGAGCCACGTATGTCCCACGGACAAAGGTGGGGGAGTTCCCCGCTCCAGGGTCCCGGGCTGGGAGGGCACAAATTGGCTTGCTAGTGCTGCATGCATCCAACGGGCAATGGTCAAGGTGTCCTCTGCTCCCCCCCAGTTACTCTGGCAGGGCTGAACTACAACTGATCTGGGCACTCGCGTACCCTGCACTACTGCTGTCATTTCCCCACCCCCTGGCTGTTCCAGGGTGCTGAACTAGGACTTATCTAGCTATGACAATTCCCCTGTTCCACCAGTTGCCCCAGAGGGGCCGAACTAGGACTGATCAGGCTGCTGCCGGTCTCCTGCCCCCCAGTTGCCCCGGTAGGCTGAACAAGGTCTAATCGGGCCATGCACACTCCCGTGCAGCTGCTACCGTTCCACTGCACCCCAGTTGCCCCAGCACCCGAAAACTGGGAGAAGACAGCAGACACACTCTGCCTCTCTCTCTGGGCAATGAGAAGAAGCCACCAACTGAATGATTCTGATAAGGCCTCCAAACCAGGTAAACGCAGCATGGGGCGTAAACAGTGGAAAAACTCTGGCAACTCGAATAACCAGAGTAGATCAACTCCTCCAAGGGAAAATGGTGTAGACACAATTGAAGACCCCATCCAAAAGCAAATGGCTGGGATGTCAGAAATCGATTTCAGAATGTGGATAGCAAATAAGATTAACAAAATGGAAGAAAAGAAGGAATTAGGAGTTCAAGAAATTATTCAAAAGATTTCTCAAGAAATTATTCAATAGATGTCTCAAGAACTCAACGATTTCAAAGATAAAATGATCAAAGATTCTGAAACACTGAGACAAGAGGTTGCAGCCCTCAAGGATCTGAAAGACACAGTGGAATCCCTCCGTAACAGAGTGCAACAGGCAGAAGAAAGGATCTCTGACTTTGAAGAAGCCCAGGAATGCAAAGATCAAAAGAAATGGAGAGCAAAACCAGATCTCACTCTCAGAGAACTCTTGGACAATTCGAAGAAAACTAATATTTGCCTTATAGGAATCCCTGAAGGTGATGAAGTTGCTTCACAAAACACTGAGGCTCTTCTTCATGAAATTATGAAAGAGAACTTTCCAGACATGCCAAAAGATTCTGAAATTCAGAAAGCAGATAGTTTCAGAACCCCAGTACGACTCAACCGGAATAAGACATCCCCCAGACACATCATAATTAACTTCACCAAAGTTAAGATGAAAGAGAAAATTCTGAAAGCAATCAGACATAAGAAAACCATAATCTACAAGGGGAAGAGTATTAGGATGACTGCAGATCTCTCAGCTGAAACCTTTCAGGCT
>CAUYQV010084992.1:0-10925 GCA_963574575.1 Galagoides demidoff | reverse complement strand
ATTTTTTTTTTTTTAATTGAGATGGAGCCTCAAGCTATCCCCCTGGGTAGAGTGCTATGGCATCACAGCTCACAGCAACCTCCAACTCCTGGGCTCAAGCGAGTCTCCTGCCTCTGCCTCCCAAGTAGCTGGGACCACAGGTCTTTTCTATCATAAACTCATAGTACCGCGTATATGTATCAGAAAACAGCAAAGGAAAGATATTTAATTGTTTCTAATGGAACAGAATCATCCTCAATAGAGCAAAGCCTTCTTACTACTCAAGACACTCTTGAAAGATGGAGGGAACAGCACACATACCAGGCCACAGGTTTTCACCTGGGATGGGTCAGCTGCTAAGCAGGACAGGCAGCAGCAGCAAAAACACCCGGCAGGCCAGATACAATGTCCAAGGTGGGCCGCATGTGGCCTGCGGGGCCATAGTTTGAGGACACCTGCCTAAGGTCCTGGTAATAGTCATTGTGGGGGGCGAGGGGAGGGCCTTGGATTATTACTATAATATACCCTAACAGCCTGGGCGAAGCACATGCAGCCCTCGGGCAAACCTCCAGTGAACTCGCAGGAGATAGAATCTGTTTCTTGGTTTCTGCCTGCAGTCGCCTCAGGCAGTTCAGCTGTTCCTGGCTTTTCTGATTCACTTTTAGAATGGGGAAATGGAATCATTATTTGCCATCTGAATTTTTTTTTTTTTTAGAGTAAGGCAGCAGATAGACAAAGTCTATGAGAATAAGACTTCTCAGTAAAAAATAGGCAGAGAACCTGCGTAGCAAGTACCCTACTGTAAAGGTGACGAAACTGAGGCCAAACCACTTGCTTGGAATCATACCGCCAGTAAGCGTCACAACTCAATCACTGAAGCATGTAGGCTTCTACAGGAAATTCTTCAAATGCAGATAATTGGTTAAGGTCTCGGGACACTGCCCAAACTCATCTCTCCCCATCCCTGAACCTCACTCCAGGTACCAAAGAACAGGGCTGGGTTTTATCCTAACACCAAATAGGCCGTGTCTTTTTTTTTTTTTTTGGCCAGGGCTGGGCTTGAACCTGCCACCCCCAGCATATGGGGTTGGTGCCCTACCCTTTTGAGCTACAGGTGCCACCCATACCTGGTGTCTTTTCTAACAACAACCAATTCTCCAAATCCCCTCTGGGGATGTCCAAAAACTCATTTCCCTTCTGATGCTAATTCTCCATGGTACAGACCCCACACGTTGAGTAGGGCCTTGGTCCCACCACAAGACTGTCCCCATTTCAGACACCAGTTGCAAGTTCCAGGGACCTTTCACACTTATGGCTGACTAGCTATGGGGTTCCAGGACCTCTGTCAGGTTTGATAATTTATTAGAATGACTCGGAGAATTCAGGAAGCCACGTTGCTTACTGTTACCAGTTTAAGATAAAAGACAGTCGGGAATAGTCCAAATGGAAGACATGTATAGGACAAGGTTGGGGAGGAGGGACTTCCAGACCCTCTCTGGGGTGCCACCTTTCCAGCCCTGGGGAGTGACAGAGCTTCAGAGTGAAAAAAGGGAATGGCGGGGGCGGGATGGTGAGCCCCATTCTTTGCATAATCTCCCCAACTGCCCAGGCTTCCTGCTGGGGATAGTGCTTCTAGATGTTAACAATATGCCTGTGAATTTTGTTGAAATGCAGGTTCTGATTCAGCCACGTCTAGCGGGAGGAGGCTATGATGCTTTTTCTATGAGGGGCTTTCCCAGCCTGTTTCCCTCACTGTAAAACGGTCCGCAGCTCCAAACTCAAAGTAGCAAGACTGGAGGAAACGTCACCTGAGTGGACAAAGAGGGAGGAGAAACAGGCAGAGAAAGTACGTTCCCTCCACGCGCAGGGGAACCGTGGGACCCTGGAGGAACCCGGAGAAGGTGGCAGAATAGACAGGATCGGGAAGAGACTAGTGCAAGAGAAGCCCCTAACGTCTCTCTCCATCGATCTGATCCTGCAACAATGGCCCAAGTCACTCGACGTCTTTTGCAAATAAGTCTTCAAGGCTTCCTCTCTCAGACTGAGCGACTGAGTAGATTTCAATGCACTTGGACGACACCACGCTGTGTGCACAAGTTAGTAGTTAGTCGGCTCTGTCATTGCAATGTCGTCTCCTCCCCACCCCCCCCAGCTACCTGCTAGACCCAAGCTACGAATACTCTAGGGAGAGAGTCCTGTCTCCGGCTGGAAGCCAACTCTGAACCCAGTGCGCCGGGCACTGCGGTGGTTAAGACCGGCATGATTCACAGTCAGATGGAACTCGGTTCCCTTGTCCGTAAAAAAAAGGCTGTTTATAAAATCATCACCCATTTCTTAGAGTTGTTGTGAGGGGGGTTTGAGATTCATGAATGTACAGTGCTGAGTTCTGTGCCCTTGGGGCAGTGTACGTTCAATAACTCGGGTTTCCTATTATTATGGCACCCAACTCCCAGAGGGAAAGTTTGAGGCTGATCTCAGGTTCTGGAAAGGAATCTCCCTTTTCCTGCCAGGCCAAATATTGGAGTAAGCGGAGGTTTGGACGGAAAGAAGCCTCAGGAGCCCCAGACCTTGCCGGCGTCTCCCGGAGCCCGGGACTGCGCTCAGAGCGCTGGGAAGCAACGTCCTTTCTCTGTTTAACCTCCGGAACCGCCACGGAATCAGCCACCGTGGAAGGAGTGGGACTCCTACCAAAGATGGGAGAAAAAGAGGCACGAGCTGCTCACGCCCACACTAGCCTGTGGGGAATGAGAGGCCCCTGGTGTTCCCACGAAAGTGGATGCAGTTGGTGGGTCCCCAGAGCGCGCCACCCACGGAGAGCTTCAGAAGCTGCCGTTCCAAGTCTGACCACGCGGGGGCGGCAAATCTCCAGATTGGGCCGAGCGTGCGGGGAGTTGCACCTTGTCCCAGATCTCAAGAGAACCGCGAGTATCCTTGGGGTCTCCCAGGGTCAGGCGTCCCGGGGCTGCCCTGGGAGCTGCAAACTGAAAGCATCTTGGGACTGGGCTGTGTTTGTACCGCTTTCGTGGGTTAGCAAAGGGGAGCGCGTTCGCTCACAGACCCTGGCGAACCCCCATCCCCAAAATTCTTTTTCCCAGGGGCGGGGATGGTGACATCTGGGGCAATTCTAAGAGCCTGTTTAACCACTGCACATCCTACCCTACCTTCTTGAGACAGTTTCCTCTTCTGGAAAATGGAAATGGCATCGCCACTCCGAGGCTTCTTGCAGGATCAGCACAGAACATCATTAGGAACTTTCCAAATGTTGCATATCTGGGTTTTAGAAAGGACTTTTGAATATTTTCTATTTTTGGAAAAAGAAGTAGGAAAATTCTGGAGATAGAGTAATGAGTAAAATATATTAGGTGTCTGACAAAACTTGTTCCTCTGTGATTCTTTTGAAAATTGTTTTTTCAGCTCGGCGCATGTGGCTCAATTGGCTAAGGCGCCAGCCACGTACACCTAAGGTGGCGGGTTCGGATCCCCAGCCCGGACCCGCCAAACAACAATGATGGCTGCAACCAAAAAATGGCCGGGTGTTGTGGCGGGCGCCTGTGGTCCCAGCTACTTGGGAGGCAGAGGCAGAAGACTCGCTTGAGCCCAGGAGTTGGAGGTTGCTATGAGCTGTGATGCCATGGCACTCTACCCAGGGAGATAGCTTGAGGCTCCGTCTCAAAAAAAAAAAAAAAAAGAAAAGAAAATTGTTTTTTCCCTATTCTTAGTTGTTTTAATATTTTTGCTTAATTTTGAAATTATTCCTTCTCCATACTACAGTCAATGTGATCTTTCGAAAAGTAACTATGAAGTCTAACTACATGCAATGAGTGGATGAACACCAAGAACATAATGTTGAATTAAAAAACCCAGATGCAGCTCAGTGCCTGTGGCTCAAGTGGCTAAGGTGCCAGCCACATACACCTAAGGTGGCGGGTTCAAATCCAGCCCGGGCTGCCAAACAACGATGGCTGCAACCAAAAAAAAAATAGCCAGGCCTTGTGGTGGGCACCTGTGGTCCCAGCTACTTCAGAGGTGGAGGCAGGAGACTCGCTTGAGCCCAGGTGTTGGAGGTTGCTGTGAGCTATGATGCCATGGCACTCTACCCAGGGGAACAGCTTGGGGCTCTGTCTCAAAAAAAATAAAAAACCCAGACTGGCCAAGTGAAGTGGCTCACACCTGTAATCCTAGCCCTCCAAGGCAGTCAGCAAGACTAAGACCTTGTCTCTACTAAAAAAAAAGAAAAGAAAGAAAAAAAAAAGTGGGTGTTGTGGCAGACACTTGTAATCATACTTATGTGAGAGGCTGAGGCAGGAGGATCACTTGAACCCAGGAGTTAGAGGTTGCCGTGAGCTAGACTGACACCATGACACTCTAGCCCGGGCAACTGAGATCCTGTCTCAATAAACCTCCCCAAAATAACACGCCCCCTCCCCCCAGAAAAAACCATGTAGACTCTATGACTTCATGTATATGTAAAGTACACAAACAGGCAAATAGTTTGAAGTCAAGATAGTGGTTACTTTCGGGGAGTGGGGAGGTACTCTTAGGGTACTGGTAATATTCTGTAAAATTCACTGAGTCACTAGTTCCCCCTGCCTCAGCCTCCAGAGTAGCTGGGACTACAGGTGCCAGGCCGCGATGCCCAGCCAATTTTTTCTATTTTTAGTAGAGATGGGGTCTTGCTTTTGCTCAGGCTGGTCTCAAACTCCTGAGCTCAGGGATCCTCCTGCCTCGGCCTCCCAAAGTGCTGGGATTACAGGCATGAGCCACCACACCTGGCCCCCATGCAGTCTTTTCTTTATGTATATTTTACTCCAATAAAATATATAGAGTATGTTAAAATATACTCTATAAAAAATATAGAGTATGTTAAATACTCTATAGGGGGAAGGAAGAAAAATTAATCACATTTCCACCCGCCTAAAACTTTCAGTGGACTCTGACTCTTCTTAATGTGAATTTTACTTTTTTTACCTGGTAGAGCTGGTGGCTCTGGATTCTCCCCTTTGGGTTCACTGTGGCCACACCAGTCCTCTTTCAGTCCCTTGTGTCACCCTCTCCCATGCTGATCAGCACTTGCCACAAAGCAGCCTCCTCCATCACTGGGGGCTCTTCCCCACCCCAGAGCTGTTCCTTCCACCCGGAATCACTTCCCTCTCATCCCTGTCATTGAATTCTGCTGTCCCTGAGCCCCAGTCTAAATTGTGCCCTCATTCTTTCTCTCCAAGTACTCTCTATTTATCTTTGTAATACCCTTATTTGTATTTATCGGATTATTATGTATCATTATTTGATAAATGACCTCCCTAGCTGGACTCTAAATCAAACAGAGCTGGAGCTATATTTGACTGCATCCCCAGTGCCCGGCATAGTATCTAACATTAATAATATTGATTTGCGGTTTGGCATAACTAACAATAAGGAGGGGAAGGAATTCAATTAAGAGACAAGAAATAAAGATATGTTGAGGGAAAGAAAAAAATGTTAATAGTTGGGCGGTGCCTGTAGCTCAAAGGGGTAGAGCACCCGGCCCCATATACCGGAGGTGGCAGGTTCAAAGCCAGCCCCCTGCACAAAAAAAAAAATGTTAACAGTTATTGTATTAGTGTAGTTATGCTAAGGGATTTGGGGGTCTTTTCTTTCTTTAATAAGGCTTATTTAACTCCTTACACTCTTTTTATAATGAAGAAAATTAAAAACTTTAAAAATGATTTCATGGCCAGGCTTGGTAGCTCATGCCTGTAATCCTATCCCTCTGGGAGGCTGATGTAGGTGGATCCTGTGAGCTCAGGAATAACAAAAGCAAAAAAACCCCCAAAAAACAAAAAACAACTAGCCAGGTGGTGTGGCAGGCACCTGTACTCTCAGCTACATGGGAGGGTGAGACAGAAGGATCTCTTGAACCAAGGTGTTTGAGGTTGCTGTGAGCTAGGCTGACACCACAGCACTTTAGCCTGGGCAACAGAGTGACTCTGTCTCAAAAAAATGAAAAATAAAATAAAAATGATTTTGTACATTATAAAATGAATGTTTCATTTTTTAAAACTTTAAAACAAACATAGATTTCTGGGTTAAGATACACATGGAAGACTAGTCTCATCATGGAAGGGTCTTTCACCAATTTCTATTGAATCGGGTAGAAGGAAAAAAAAAATCGCCAGCAGCAAACAACCACAGAGGACAGTGGAGAATGCCAGAACCTCATTGTATAAACTTCAGAAAAGCAGTAGGAAGAGGGGTGCCTGTGGCTCAAAGGAGTAGGGCGCTGGCCCCTATATGCAGGAGGTGGTGGGTTCAAACCCAGCCCGGGCCAAAAAAAAAAAAAAAGCGGTAGGAAGAGAAAATTATAGATATTCTGGTGTGTTTTGGCCCTAACTCCAACTGCTCTGTTGGAGATTGAGGTACAGGGGAATGAGGAAATGATACAAAAATTCTAAGAATTCTCAACAATTGTTCCAGTTAGTTTCCTACTGGGACTCAAACTTCGTGGTATAAAACAACTATTTCATTATGCTAGTGGATTCTGTAGGTCTGGAACTGAAGCAGGGTTCACCCAGGCGATTCCTTTGTTGCTCAGGGCACTGAGATCATCCAGTGGCGCCTAGCTGGTGACTGGGCTGGAGGGCCCAGGATGTCACTCATATGCCTAGGGCCTTCTCAGGATGGCCAAAAGGCTAACCTCAGCCGGCACTGTTGCCAGAGTGTCCAGTGTGTGTATCCTTTCTGGCACAGTGGCCTCTGGGTAGTCAGACTTCACGTGGCAACCAGCTTTCCCCCGAGCCAGCATCCCAAGAGAACCAGATTCATGGCCTTTTCTTACAGAGCCTGAGAAATCACACAGCGTGTCTTCCACCGCTTTCTGTTGATTGCGATGGACTTGGAAAGACCGGCTCAGATTCAAGGGCGGGGAATGACCCTCATTCTTAATGGGACTGTTACCGAAAGTTCAGTACTTGTCCCTGCAGCTGAATGAAGAATGAGGACAAGTAGTTTGAGGAGAAGGAAAGAGAAGTCTATTAGTTTGCCAGCAAACAAGGAGGATGGCGGACTCTCATCTTTAAAAAGAAAAACAAAAACCAACTACCACCCCCAAAATAAACAGCATCCTAACTAGAAGCAGAAATACAGAGCTTTTTAAGGGGGGAGGTGGTTTCAGCTTCAAGGTATTGCTGTTTAACTATAGTTGATGGTTCTGATGGACCCCATCTCTGGCAAAGTCAACATCGTGACCTCTGCCCGGACAATTCCATTAAACCACCTCCTGTGGTACAGGAAAACAAAGAACACTTCCCTTACCCCCTGGATTTGAACCTGCCACCTTAGGTGTATGTGGCTGGTGTCTTAGCCACTTGAGCCACAGGCACCGAGCCAGGTCTTTCTTTTCTTACAAAGCCACCAGTCCCACTCCAGTGATAACTCATTAATTCATTAATCTATGAATGCATTGTGTTGCGACTCAAGAATTGAGCTGTAGCGTGGCAGACTGGGAGTCCCTCTGCCTAGGGACTTTGCCTGACTGCCCCAGGTCTGGCAGACAGAGGGAAAGAAGGTGCTGTGACAAAACACTGTGACACACAGTGTTTTGACCCATGAGAGATGACACCGTATCAGCCCCTCCCTGAGACACTTGTGTCAGCCTCTGAGATAAGGCTAATGGGCATTGTCTCAAGCCCAATATTCAAGGCCTTTTATTAGGAATTTGGGGGCATACATAACACCAGGTAAAAAGTGAGAAGGTAACAGTTTTGTGTTTCAATTAAATAGACAGTTCTTTGTTCAAGGAAGCTATCAGGCTACAAGACAGAGGAGCACTGAACTACACATCAAAGAATACTTTGGGTAAGAGTTAATGAGGGGAAGTTACAGCCTATAGGTCAGACAGTCACAGCTGCAGGGGATCTGCAGAGTAATTATCAGGTACTTTCTAGCTTTATTTATATCCTGTCTCTAAGCTGCTGATCTCCATCTAGACATTTCCCAGACTATTTTCTCATCTACTCTGCCGGACAGTCCAAACGCTCCCCCCAACCCCCAGCTGCCACCCTAGGCATGCATCACAGGGGAAGGGCTGAGAATCTGGGCCACAACCCACATGAGATCTCTGCTACACCAGCCTACTATAGCTTTCACCCACATTAATCCACCCTTATAATCCAATCACCTCTTAAGGGCCCACCTCTCAAGACCACCACACTGGGAATTAATTTTTTTTTTTTTTAATTGAGACAGAGCCTCAAGCTGTCGCCCTGGGTAGAGTACTGTGGCATCACAGCTCACAGCAACCACCAGCTCCAGGGCTTAAGTGATTCTCTTGCCTCAGCCTCCCAAGTAGTTGGTACTACAGGCGCCTGCCACAACACCCAGCTATTTTTTGGTTGTAGTTGTCACTGTTGTTTGGCAGGCCCGGGCTGGATTCGAACCCACCATTTCTAGTGTATGTGGCTAGCGCCTTAGCCACTTGAGCTACAGGCACAGAGCCACACTGGGAATTAAATTCTAACATGAGTTTTAGAGGGGAAAAATATTCAAACCATAACATCTTGCTTCCTTCCCATTGTTGACTGAGAGTCTAAGCCTCTTTTCAATTTGTACTGTCTCTGTTCCTTTAAGTCCATGTTGACAGTGCTTCCATGAGTACAATCCTTCTTAAAAACCCCTTGGGGTTTCTATGAATCTTATTGGCACTTATTCCATTAGCAAAAGCCAAAACCACAAATCTTGAGACAGGTCCTTCTCTACATTGCGCCCTCTGACTCTACTGACCCTTAAGATTTTTATTTATTTATTTATTTTTTATTTTATCTGGTGCCCACTACAACACCCAGCTATTTTTTGGTTGTTTTTGGTAGGCCCAGGCTGGATTCGAACCTACCAGCTCTGGTGTATGTGGCTAGAACCCTGGCCGCTGAGCTACAGGCGCCAAGCCTTAAGATTTATTTTAAAGCCTTACTCTGTGTGTGTGTGTGTGTGTTGTTTGTTTGTTGAGACAGAGTCTCACTCTGTCACCCTGGGTAGAGTGCTATGGCATCATCATAGCTCACAGAGAATAATATACTGACACTGACTGAAATAAGCAAAGGACTGGGCAGAACCGCCCACACTCAGCATAAGCAAGATGAAAGGAAATTACAGAGTAACTATGCACCGTCCTACAGCTGGAGGAAGGAAGGAAGGAAGGAAAAAAGGAGGGAAGGTAAGGAGGAAGAAAGAGAAGGGAGAAAGCAAGAGAGGAGGGAGGGAGGGAAGGAAATGACATCAAAGAAAAGAAACAGACACAAAGAAAGAACCCAATTCAGAAGAAAATTTAATTCAAGAGGAAGTGGGTAAATTTCCAGGAGTTTGAGCTTAAAAAAATAAACAAAATCTTTAATAAAACAAGATATTTAAAATGAGTGTTAAAGAAACAAATGAAAGATCTAAGTAATACCACTAAAAGAGTTACAAATAAACTGAAAATATCAAGTGAGGAAATGAGTCAGTTAAAAATCAAACTATCGGCTCGGCGCCTGTGGCTCAAGTGGCTAAGGTGCCAGCCACATATACCTAAGGCGGCAGGTTTGAATCCAGCCCAGGCCCACCAAAACAACAATGACGGCTGCAACCAAAAAATAGCCAGGCGTTGTGGCAGGTGCCTGTAGTCCCAGCTACTTGGGAGGCTGAGGCAAGAGAATCACTTAAGCCCAAGAGTTTGAGATTGCTGTGAGCTATGATGCCACAACACTCTACTGAGTCTCTCTCTAGTGAGACTCTGTCTCAAAAATAAAATAAAATAAAATAAAATATCAAATTATCACCCCTGGAGAAAGGTTGGAGAGAGACCATATATATTCAGGGCAACTTGAGTTTATGCTTCTGGTTAGCAGTCCACAAATTTGGCCCCCAAAAAACTCTTTTTGTATTTTTTAAGACAAATTAATTCTTAAAATATTAGTTTATTGTGTGTCATATATCACTTATTGACATTAATTTAAACATTAGACGTGTATTAACTATCTTCATGAACACAATAATCCTATAAGGTAGTGTTGTGGAGAGGATTAACTCAGCAGGCCTAGGGTGTTCAAACCCTGCACACTCCCAAAAAAAGTCTGTTTTCAAGACCTACCCTTGATCTGCTCCTGGGAACTGAACTTGTAGACTATTCTGGTTAAGGAGTGTTTTTGCATACCTGAGACAAAGGGCCATTCTATATCAGTTTGTCCAGACAGCTGTATACTAATAATGTGATTTATGATGAATGCCCCCTCTCCCTCCGGGGGTGAGTCCGCCCTTATGACTGAGCCTTAACAAAAAGCTGAGATACCTAGGCCTGAGCAAGCTTCCCCAGTAGGCAACACTTGGCATGTGTTGTCATGCATTGTTACTGGGTAAACAGAGCACATTGCAATGCTGTGCCAGTCCACTGGGAGGGGACACTTACAAGTTTGTGTTTCCTCCTGACTTCATCCCAGGCACATTTTCCCTTTATTGATTTTATTCTGTCTCCTTTTACTGTAAACTTAAATGTAACAACTTCTGAGTCCCTGAGAACCCCTTTAAGAAACTGAGCCTGGGCTCGGTGCCTGTGGCTCAAGCGGCTAAGGTGCTAGCCACATACACTTAAGGTGGCGGGTTCGAATCCAGCCCGGGCCCACCAAACAACAATGATGGCTGCAACCAAAAAATAGCTGGGCGTTGTGGTGGGTGCCTGTGGTCCCAGCTATATAACCCAGGATTGGGAGGCTGAGGCAGGAGACTTGCTTGAGCCCAGGAGTTGGAGGTTGCTGTGAGCTGTGATGTTGTGGCACTCTACCCAGGGGGATAGCTTGAGGCTCTGTCTCAAAAAAAAAAAGAAAGAAAGAAAGAAACTGAGCCTGAAGCCAGGAATGGTGGCTCACACCTGTAATCCTAGCACTCTGGGAGGCTAAGGCAAGTGGACTGCTTGAATTTAGGAGTTTGAGACCAGCCTGAGC
>CAUYQV010084990.1:0-22805 GCA_963574575.1 Galagoides demidoff | reverse complement strand
GCATTTTCTTAGTTATTGTGTTAAGACATTTATATGCATCTTACAAGGGTACCTGTGAAATTTCCTAGGTGTAGAATATAAATGTCTTAACACAATAAAAAAGAATATAGATATCTAGGTCAGGTATTGACTAGTTTCTACCTTAAATAAAGGTAACTATAAAAGCAACTATAATTTGTGCATACTTATATTCATGTTATGTAAAGTTTTAAATACTATGTCCTGGCCCCTGCACTAAGCACTTGGCTCATATCACATTTACTTCTCACAAGGCTGCAATGTTCGCATTTTACAGAATCAAGGGTCTAGAAACAAAGTGACCACGTCCTGTAACCAGAAAATGGCACAGCTGACTTTTAAATGTGCATTTGTCAACGAAGCCCATGCTTTTGATGAGTCTAACTCTAGGACTGAGCTTATGCATTTGCAAAAGGAGTGGGTTTGGAAGACTTGAAGGTTCTGAGGTTAGGAAACTCATCACCACCAGCATCGTCTGAGTTCACTTATTGAGCTCGTGCTCTGGAAGTTCTTGATTCTGTGCTAAGTGTTGTATGGCAGTGATCTTATTGCATCCTCACAGCCTCCTGCGAGGTATTGAAATCTTTTTTTAGAATTATTTTTTTATTTGTACATATACCTGTGATTATTAGGTTTCCACTTTTTGCCTTCACAGAATTAAAAGGCTTAACATTTAACAACAATAACAATGTTTAAGATAAGGACTAGAAACTAAAACCTAGTAAAGAATGAATGAAGATAAATACATTCAGAAAAGAAATCAGATGATTGCTGCAACAAAGTATTCAGCAATAATAATAATAGTAATGCAAAGAAAGTAACATTGAAATCTTAATGTTACAGAATAGAAAGCAAGGACGTGACCTTCATGGGGAAGACTCCAGGGCCTTCATGGTGAAGATTCCAGGGCCTATGGTCCTAACTACAACGGGAGACTTTGCTCTCCCACACGGATCTGGAGAAGGGCCGTGTCTTCTCAGCACATCTATCCCGTTGTCCTTTGGTTGATCCACAGGACTCCTAAAAGAAGCACTCTGCCTCTCTTACTTGATGGAATGTCCCCTTTCACTGTCCGGACTCTGAAGCACAGCACCCTCGCTTTCTCCCCACCTCCACCCCAAAGGGCTCAGCACAATCCCAAAGGCAGCACTTGGCCTTGGGCAGGTGGGTTCCCACTATCAGTAGCTCATCTGCTTCTCTTCACAGCTCTCCACGCCGCCTCCTCATCTTCTAGGGAAGTGCACGCACCCACTCACACAGCCCATCTTCTCGCTCCTTCCACAAATGCCCCACCCTGCAATGGGACTGATAAGCCAGTATAGCTTTTAAACGTGGAGATGGGGGCTGTTCTCTGTCATCCCAACCCTTACATCTACCTGCTTTTGCTCCCTCCCTGCAGCTCCCTGGAGTAAAAAAGAGAGGAGCAGTGAGTTATTACTGTGCTAAGCGGCACGAAATGGCTTTATATTACGGTTAGAAACCTCTGGAGAAACAACAATGAGATCGCTACATCTTTTGTTCTTGGAAAAATAATGTAGCAAAAAGGCACGTCTAATCCTCTATTTTAATTTGTTTTTATTGATCTCTCTGAAAATTAGGGAAACAAGTTTTCTCACTGCAAATGTTATGACAACGCACGGGGAGGTCCTAGTTATAAAGAATAATGGAGTTGAGGCTGGGAGAGAGTCTTCCTGGGGGAGGGGAAGATTGTCAGGGAGCAAACGCCTATAAAAGGAAATTCACAGGGAAAGGAAATGCCACGGATATTAATGTTTAACCCTGAGGGGTGGCTTCATAAATAATGTGTCATCAAGGAGGCCTTCCACAACCTCAGCCAGCAGTGCCCCCCCTTCCCCCAACTGCCACGTCACTATCGTATCAATCTCCTCTATTATCTTGGCACTTGTCTCTTGCATAAATTATCTCCTTCATTTATTTATGTGATGGTTCACGGGTATGATTCTCCCCACTCCAACCTAAAAAATAAATTGCACAAGGGAAAGAACTTTGATTGGTTTTCTGCTGTTTCCCTGGTACCTGGGATCACACCTGGCATGTAATCGGCAGTCAAATATTTCGATTGAATAGATGAATGGATGGATACGTGAAATAGATGATTTTCTCTGTCTCCAATCTTCTATTATTTCCACTTTTTTTTTTTTTACAATGAATAATACTTACTTCTCAATTAGAAAACAACTAAGTTTTCTTTCTTTCTTTCTTTTTTTTTTTTTTTTTTTTAAGACAGAGTCTTACTTTGTCACCTTTGGTAGAGTGCCCTGGTGTTATAGCTCACAGCAACCTCAAACTCTTGGGCTTAAGCAATTTACTTGCGTCAGCCTCCCAAGTAGCTAAGACTACAGGTGTCTACCACAACACATGGCTATTTTTGGAGATGGGGTATCACTCTTTTTCAGGCTGGTCTTGAATGCCTGGGATCAAATAATCTACCTGCCTTGGCCTCTCAGAAAGCTGAGATAATAGGTGTGAGCTACTGTGCCAATAAATAAATAAATAAAAAAGAAAGAAAATAGGTTTAATTTAGCATCACTTGTTCCTAGAAACCTTCCTTGTTTCCTCAGGCACGAATAGGCCCTCCTGTAATCTCCTAGTAGTGTTTGGACACTGGGCCTTGTCCTTTTAATCTTCTAATTATTTGTGTGCATTCCTCATCTTCCCCACTGGAATTTAAAGTCTCTGAGTGTTGAACTCAGAGATTGCCAGAGCAGGACAGAACTTAAAAGACCAGTAGGTTTAACTTTTCCTCTTATAGATGAAGACAAGGAAACATCAGAGATGTGGTCTATCTAGACCCAGTAGCAGAAAACAATTCAGGAGAAAGCTATACATCTAGTTGCTATGTTATATTTTCTTTGTTCAAATTCCTTAGGTCACTGGTAAGAGTGTGGCAGGTCCAGGACTTTTCTGGACACCCACCCATTTGCTTCTGTTCTCTTGGTCACAGGGCAGTGGCTCCAGATTTGCAATTCTTATTTTTGACCCCAGGGCATCTATCTAGCTACTGGAAGGGGCAGGAAGGGCCCACAAGTGCAGGAGCCACATCTATGCCTTCTCTCTTTATTTTGCCTGTCTTGGCATCCTGCCCTTTATGCCCAAAGAATTAACAAGGAGAAGGGAAAATTAAATAATATTCTCTGGTAACTGTGGAAAAAAAGACGCACAGACAATCCCCCAGTGGTTCTGATAAGTAAATGCAAAGGCCATTTCAGCTTTGCCATGAGGGTTTCAGTACTCCCTTGAGAAAGAGGTAGCTTATCTCTAAACAGAAATTTCACAACAGCTACTAAAGACATATGGGAAAATACAAGTTAAAATACAACAAACACCTCAAACCTACAACCTCAGAGACCGAATTTAGGTTTTAGTATTTCCATGGAAATATTATGTTTCCTTTACATACAGGGTCAGAAAATCAAGTTTGTGAACTCAACCTAGAAAATCTGCTACTTACCCCACTGCTGGACATCACAACGGTCACCTTCGAGGTGCTCTGCTTGGGACTCTACGCATTGATACAAATACCCAGTCCACCCTTCAAAGCAATTTTTGAACTCTTGCTCTGGAATGGTCATCAGGGCTGCTGTCGTATGAGGTCTGAGAATCAAGTTCATGGACTCCTCCTTGAAAAAGGGCTTTGGAAGGAGAGGCAGGCTCACTCTATGTGACTTTCTAAAGTACGAGGTAGTTTCTATCTGGCTTTTCTATACTCCACCAATCTTCTTCCACTGTTGGCTTTAGTTTCATTACCAATTCTTAGAAGGGCCCACGTCATAAAATAAGTCACAAGTCGTCTTCAATGAAACCATTCTTTCAGATGCTCCAATGTCAACTTGCTTCCAACATCTTCTTTCTCATGGTCTAGCACTGCTAACTAAGTGCCGATTTCTACCAAATTGCCTTCTCTTAATTCTTCTGGTGAGAATTTCTCCAAAATCCGTATCTTGAAATTCTTCATTCTCCCCCACCCTGCTTTTTTTGCCATGTCTGCAAACTCTTTCATGATTTCTTTGATTACCTCTGTCATAAAGTCTGTTAAAGTCGCACACAGCACCTGGACACAGTTTTCTCCACCAGGAATTTATTTCTTGGGGCCTGGCAGCTTTCACAGATTTTTCTAATAATAATAATGGTAGGTTCAGTGGTGTAATTCCTTCTAGACTTTCACTAGTTTTCTCTATCAGGCTTCTCTTCCAAAGGCTTTGACAACACTTTCCATAGATCACCATGTGGCACGAGCCTTACAGGTCCATACGACCCAGTGAACTAGAGGCTGAATTAGAGTCACTGTGTTTGGGGACAGGTGGACAACTTCAACACCTGCAGAATCGAACTCACAGGCTTCTGGGTGGCCAGGGGCACTGTCCAATGTAAAAGTACTTTAGAAGGTAGTCCTTTCCTGGCAAGGTACTTTCTAACTTGAGGAAGTCATGGATGAAATTGATCCAGAAGCAGGGTTTTTGGTGCTCAGGTCTCCTTGTACAACCCTGAGAGACTGGCAGCTGGTCTGTACCTTTTACTTATCAGGTTTAGGGTTTAGCAGCTTTGTAGGTAAGGTCAGGTCCTGTAGAATCAGCATACCTTTCTCTGCCTTAAAGCCTCAATTCTCTTCCTTACAAGTAAATGTTCTTTGTGGCATTCCCATTCCCAGAATAGCACATTTATTTCATTTAAAACGTGTTCAGGCAGATACTCTTTATTCTCAATGATATTCTTCATGGCATCTGAGAACTTGTATGCTGCCTCTGGGTCAGAAGAAACCAGTTCTCCTGTTGTTGTGACACTTTTTGAAGCCAATCCTCTTTCAAAGGTGATCAAACCATCCTTGGCTAGCGTTACATTTTTCAGCTTGAGAACTTTCTTTTTCCTTTTGCTTTGTCACACAATAACTTCACTTTTTCTTGAGTTAGAGTTCAAATATAATGCTTTCCTTATAGCCATCCTGCACCTATGTTAAAGCTGTATTTTTAGTATGATCTAGAAAACTATTTCACAAAATGTTCAAGGTTTTCATGCATCCTGGTATAGCTGTGGTAATGATTTCACTTCCTTTTTTTTACAATGGCCTTTATGCCAGCTTGAAATGGTGAAGACTGAAGTCCGAACCACAGCGTCACACTTCAGACTGTATGTACATATGAAGCATTTCAACTTTGATTTAGAATGTCTTGACTTTTTCCTGCTCCCTGGGAACACTTCCAATATCACTAGTGGCACATTGTGGAGGTAGCATGGTGTTATTCAGGGTTTACCGTATTGACTAAACATGATGAAAAAATACTCAAGAAATATAAGAGAGCACTTTTTGTTTCAGTAATTTACTAGAGAGATGAACTGCTCATATGGAAACAACTACTGTCATATGGCATTTTAAGCAGATACTCCTAAAACTTGAGCTCACCACAATAGCAACAGGAGGTGGTCATAAAATTATTACAGTAGTACAGTATGTAATATAGTTAATTTTATGCAGTTATGATTTAATACTGTATCTTTATATTTGTTTACACTTCTTTAATTTATACATAAGTATTTTATTACTTTTGGTGCTATTGTAAATTGGATTCTTAATTTCTTTTATTTTTTAACTTAACTTTTATTAAATCATAACTATGCATGTATGGGGTACAATGTGATGATTTTATATACAATGTGGGATGCTTAAATCAAACTGATTAACATAACCATTGCCTCACTTTTTTTTTGTGGTAAGACATTTATAACTTATTCTTAGTTGTTCTGAAGTGTAACCTTGCATTGTGCATCTTAGGCAAAGTCTCACCGAATGCCCTCCACAAAGGCATTTGCACCAGAATGTTTCCATTCATCTCTACTTCAAATGGTGCTGTGTACAATTTTGTGTGCATATGTTTTGATACATTTTAACTTTTTAATAGATTGATACATGTATTTTATGGTAGTAGATGAAACATTGATTAGTATTTACATATATTTTATATATTCATGATATAGCTTTAATTTTTTCAAAATTTCTAGGTTACTTGATTTGTCTGCAAGTGTTTCAAACTGTTGCAAATCTGAAAAACAATATAGTTACTGGAAACAATCCATGTTTAAGTGGACTAGTGCAGCTCAAATCTGTATTGTTCAAGGGTCAGCTACAATTAACATTATGCCTCTATCCTTCGGCAGCTTCTATCATTTTAATTAGACTCATGCACCATGATACATGGAGCTAGAGTTTGTTCATTTCCACTACTGTGCCGTCTTCCACAGCATGACTGTTTCACAGTTGATCCATTAGTCTATTTACTTTATATTTAGAGATCATTAGTTCCGTTGGTGATTTGCATCCTTTGGTCCACTAACATGGTATGCCACTCCATTTACCTAGGTCTTTTCAAATGGGTTTAGCATACGTCTCATAATGTTCTTGGTCTAATACATTTTTTACTTGTTTTATAAACAGGTGTTATACCTTTTATGTGTGTTGCTACTGTAAATGGTGCTTTTAAACTTTTTATTGAAGAATAAAATGCATTCACGGATGTAAGCAGATCAATGAGTTTTCAAAAACTTCACTGCAACATAACCAGAGAAAGATCAAAAAGAAAAGATTTGCCAGGATCACAAAAGCCTACTTGTGCCCCATCACTCGCCACCCCCACCAACGAGATCATCACTGTTTTGATATTTTTTAATTACATTTTCTAATTGTATAAAAATGTAAATGACTGTATACTGCTCTGGATATGTAGTGACTTTGACACAGCACTTTCCTATTCGTAATTTGCAATAATCACAAAATTTGAAACTGCATATTTTACCTCTCTAGACAATCATGTCACATGTGATCGGTGTATCATCTTACTTCCTTTCTAGTAATTATACTTTCTCCCTCCTTTTAAAAAGGGTCTCTAACTATACTGGCTGCCTTCAGTACTATGCTAAATAGAAGTACTACTGGTATATCCCTTCCTCATTTTCCCTTGTTTTGTTTTTATTTATTTTTATTAAGTCAAATACACATCTACAAATAGATCATGAATACATTCATGCATATGTGGGGTACAATGTGCTGATTTTTTTTATTTACACAATCTGACGTGTTTATATCAAACCAATCAACATAGCTTTTACCTCATTTACTTGATTACTGTGCCAAAACAATCTATGTTCTATACTTCACAGATTTGACTTGTACCCTTGTCATATGCTGCCTAGGTGTGGTCCCACCTTTTACCCCCTCTCTGTCAAACCTCCCCTCTCCCCTCCCTTCCCACTCCATTTCTCTCCTTCATCCTGGGCTACAGTTGTGCTCTATCTTTCATAAGAAAGTGTGAGTAAAGCAATGTTTTCTCATTTATTGTCTGAGGTTGCCCCTTACCAGATTAGGACATTCCTTTTCTATTCACAGATTTATGAGATTTCTTTTTAGTTATCAGTGGGTTTTTAATTTTAGAAAATGATCTTATGCACTTTTTCAGCTATGATTTTTCTATTTGGATTGATTAATGTGGTAATTACATTAACATATTTTTCAATATTAGATAGCTGCCCTTGTATTTTCGCTGTGAACCCAGCTTTGCCTTCATCTATTCACTCTTTTTACTTCTTAAATTAAAACTTTTCATTGATATATATAAGCAGATTATAAATCACAAACAAGCAGCTTAGTGAATTTCCACAAAACAAACCTCTTCATGTAACCAGTGTTAAGGGACAGAACATTACCAGCACATCAAAAGCTCCATCATGCCCCCTGCTAGTCAATTAGCCTCTAAACACAGACAGTATCATAACTGATAATGTCATTGATTATTTTTTCCATTCTTGAATTTTTTTTATTAAAGCATAGCTGTGTACATTAATGTAATCATGGGGTATAATGTGCTGGTTTTATATACAATTTGAAATATTTTCATCAAACTGGTTGACTATGCATTCACCGCATTTTCTTAATCATAAGCATGTGCTCTTTTGTGCCTATTTTGTTCAACTTTATGTTTGTGAAAATCTACCACAGTATTATAACTAACACAATTTCATCTATTTTCCTTGCTGTATAACAATGCATTGTAAGTATATTCCACTTTTATTTGTTTATTATATTGCTGAGGGACATTTGTGTTTCTTTCACATTACTATCAAGAATAATACTGCTATGATTATTAGATATATTTTGGTAAATATATATGTACACACATATATACAAATACACACACATACACATATAAATACACATGCATATTTGCTGGGAATATATGTGTAAGTAGAATTACTAGGGCATGAGATAGTATATGTTTAGTTTCTATTATATCAAGGATCTGCAAGGCACAGCCCGGAGCTACAGCCAAGGCTTTAGCATGCCAACCATTTTTGCAAATAAAGTTTTATTGAAACACAGACATACGCATTTGTTTACATATTGTCCGTGGCTGTTTTAGCACTACACTGGCAACTGTTGAATAGTGGTAAAAGAAATCATATGATATGAAAATTTCAAAGGACTTACTAGCTGATTTACACATGGAAAATTTACTTTTTCCTACTGTATACTCTTAGTTTTTTAAAGAGGTTATACCAATTTATAACCCTACCACTTACCTATCTTTGCTATGATATATTTTAATATATATTCTTGAATTTTATTCTTACAAGTGACACTGTGATGTAATTTCCCTTTTTTTTTCAATTTTGTGTTGGAATGGTTTTGTTATCAAAATAGCCTAGCCTTTATGGAAGTGAATCAGTAATTATTTCTGTATTTACCATTCTCTGGGAGAGTTTGCAGAAAAAGGAAAGAAGGGAAAAAAAATTGTCTATTCTTTGAATGTTTGGTCAAATTTGCTTGTAAGACAATTTAGGCTTAGTATTTTCCTTTTCCTTTTCTTTTCTTTGTTTTCAGACAGAGTCTCACTCTGTGCCCTGGGTAGAGTGCCATGGTGTCATAGCTCACAGCAACCTCAAACTCTTGGGCTTGACCAGTCCTCTAGCCTCAGCCTCCTGAGCAACTGGGACTACAGGCATGCCCCAAGATACCTGACTAGTTTTTGTTTTTTTCTGTATTAAATCATAACTGTGTACATTAATGCATTTATGAGGTATAGTACAGGTAGGGTCTCTGTTTTGCTCAGGCTGGTTTCAAACTCCTGAGCTCAAGCAATCTGTGCACCTTGGGCCTCCCAGAGTGCTAGGGTTACAGATGTGAGCCACTGTACCCAGCCTGGGACTTGGCATTTTCTATGAGAAAAGATTTTTAACTAGTGATTTTTTTTTAATTATTATTTTTTTCTATTTCTTCTTGGGTCAGCTTTGAAAGCTACACTTTTCAAGGGGAAGATACACATTTTTAAACTCCCATTTATTGACAAATGGTACTTATGACAGTCATTCATCACAAGTATTTTAATAGAAATTATTTCATATCTAAAAAGAGCATTTATAAACTATGTGTCGAGAAAAATAATGAAATTCACTTCTGTCTATGCAACATCTCCCTTGAGAAATAGAGCAATATCAATCTATGGTACTTGAAATCCATGCATGCATCTCCCTATTACATCCCATTACTATTGCTGCTATCCTAAAAATACAACCCCTCCACCCCTATGCACAAAATTTCCAAACTAGATATCCAGGCATCATTTAGTTTTGCATGTTTTTGAAGTATATATAACAGAAAGACATCATATATATTCTTCTTGGCCACGCATTTTTCATTCAAACATCACGTCTGTGACAGTTATCTATCTTGAGTGACTCATTTTGTGTTGGTTTACTCATTTTTGCTGTCTTATGAGGCTGCACGAATGCCTATAAACTACAATTTACTCATCAATTCTCCCGACATAGACATTTATGTCAGTGCCAGATTTCCCAGCTATTAGACAACAGAACTTCCCTGCACGTTCACAGATACATCTCTGGAGAGTACACGTCTATGCTACGTGTCTGTGAGTAAATCACTAGATAATACGTCTTGCACATCTTCCACTTAATAGATGATGGCAAATTTTTTTATCAAAGTGGTTGTAGTAAATTACCTTCTCATGAGAAGTGTTATCAAAAAAGGTTGCTGTTGTAAATGCTTTCCTGTGCTTGGTATTTCAGCCTATTTGCCGATCTTCTAAGTTTACTTCTTATCCTTTCAACATCGGCTATATTTTTAGCTAATGTAGCCCTTTTATTTCTAATCTTTTTTGTGCAACTTTTTCTCCAGAGAAAAAGTGTGGAAGTTGGTGGGCTGTGTAGGCCTTTTCAAAGAATTTTGACTTTTTTGATACACTCTGTTTTAGCTTGGGTTTCTTATTTCATTAACATGTGCTGTAAATTAATTGTATCCTCTTTCGAGTGTACTTAGGTTTAATCTGCTGATCTTTTCTTACCTCCTTACAATGGATGCTTAAATCATTAAATATTTGGATAGTCTTCATTACTAGAAACACCTTAAAGCTATACATTTCCCTCAAGTTGTGGACTTAGCCAAATCCCAAGTGTTTTGTTTGTATTATTTTTATGATTATTCAATTACAAACACCTAATACATTGCTTTTATGGTATCTTGATTGACCTATATGTTTTGTAGAGTGCTTTTGGATTTCTAATGTATAGATTTTTATAAAGTTACATTTTTACCTCTTATTTCTTTTTTTTTTTTGGAGATGGAGCCTCAAGCTATCCCCCTGGGTAGATTGCCATGGCATCACAGCTCATAGCAACCTCCAACTCCGAGGCTCAAGTGAGTCTCCTGTTTTTGCCTCCCAAGTAGCTGGGACTACAGGCGCCCACCACAATGCCCGGCCATTTTTTGGTTGCAGCCATCATTGTTGTTTGGCCCACCCGGACCGGGGATTTGAACCCACCACCTTAGGTGTATGTGGCTTGGCGCCTTAGCCGCTTGAGCCACAGGAGCCGAGCCTTTACCTCGTATTTCTAACTTAATTCCACAGTGGTTAGAAGATGTAGTTTGTGTGAAGCTGACTCAAAACTTTTGAAATTTGTTTTATTGACTGATTGTTTATTTTTAAACTGTTTTATGTATCCTGGAGTGAAGTGTATATTCTCTAATCTTCTGTGCAGCATTTTGTATTTCTCAAGTGGATCGATCTTATTGTGTCGTACAAATGTTTTACCTCCTTATTTGTTATTTACCCCTCTGTCAATTACAGAGTACCGTGTCTGATATCTTCTCCAGACGCTCTTCTTATGCTCTCTGCTCATACCAGCCTCCTTGCTGTTTGTAAAACAGGCCAATAATTCTGCCCCCTCAGGGCCTTACACTTGTAGGAATGCTTTTTCTCCAATCTGTGCACCTGACCAACACTCTCACTTCATTCAGGTCACCTTATGAGGAATTTCTACCCTCATTGCAATTGCAACAACCACCCCTATGTCCCTGACATTCCATTCCCTCACCCTCATTCATTTTTTTTTTCTTTTTAGCACTTATTAACACTTGACACATTTAATTTTTTATTTTCACTATTTTTTCCATCCAGAAGAATGTGAACTTCTTTTTTATTTTAGAATATTAGTGGGTACACATGTTTTGTTTATATACTTTGTTCTTTTACAGATTGAGTCAAAGGTATAAGTGTGCCCTTCACCCAAATAGCGTGCACTGTAGCAAATGGGTGTGAATCTACTCATCCTCCCATCCCTCTTCCTCCTAACTTGATTTCCATTGAGATTCCCTTCCGTATGTGCACTTAAATGTTGATCAATTAGCTCCAATTTGGTATTGAGTATGTGTTTGTTTCTCCATTCTTGTGATGTTTCACTTAGAACTGTTTCCATTTCCATTCAGATTGCCATAAAAGATACTAGACTGCCATTTTTTATGAAAGAGTAGTGCTCCATGGTGTGTGTGTGTATATACACACATACACACTTCTTACAAGTAGTACTTTTTGACTTATTCACAACAATAAATGCATAACAATTTATTTTAGAAGAATGCCAGAATAAAATAGATATTCAGCAAAAATTTATGCAATGTATAAAAGAATGAGTGTTAAAAAAACTCACACTGGGTGGTGCCTGTGGCTCAGTGGGTAGGGCACCGGCCCCATATACTAGAGGTGGCAGGTTTAAACCTGGCCCTGGCCAAAACTGCAACAACAACAACAACAACAACAACAACAACAACAAAAACTCACACTGACAGATCTGCAGAAGTACAAACCTTCTCTTTGTACTTTTGTCAAATTTGACTTTACATATTTTGAGATCATGTTATTATGTGCATATAGGTTTAGCGTTGCCAGAACTCCCAGAGTAAACAAACTTTTTATAAGTGAAAAACAAATCAAATCTTCTTTTAATAAAATGATAATTTATTATTTTATTTTCAGTATATCTGATATTAATATTGTTTTATGAGCTTTTTTCCTATACTGTTTCCCAGATATATTGTGACTGCCAATCTCTTTGTATTGTTATGTTTTAGGGGTGTGTCCTTTCAAATTGTATACTTTGGATCTCGTTTTCTAATCAAATGTAAAACTTTCATATACATTTGTTGAGAATAATGTTAAATTAAGATTTATTTGTAACATCTTATATTGCCTTGCTTTTTAAATGCTTTTTTATTCCTTTCTTTGACTTCATTGGATTTTAAGTACATTTTATTATAGGTCCAGCCTTTGGTACATCCCAATATTTTCTTAGATTGTTCAAGTCAGTAGGGATAAATTATGCAAGCATATCTTTCAAATTTATATATTCACATATTGTCCCTTAAACAAGTCCTCGATCCTGAAAGCTGGCCAGGGAGTGCTCATAATAGCGCATGGAATTCAAATATCAACTACCCCCAACAAGGAAGCCATTTTCAAGTTTCTACTGAAGGTAATTCTTCTACTTTTCTCCATTGTATTTTCCCTAGCCAAATAACTCAGCAATCAAACATACTGCTCTGTATATCAAGGGATTCGTAACTTTCAGAATATGCTTGGTAGAGTTTATGACTTTATTATTTTAAATGGCTACATGGCCAATTGGACTCTTTAATTATGTGTTGCAATGACAGATTTTTAGGGTTGTAACAGGAGCATGAGTTTGATATAAACAACAGGAACTATTGATTTAAAAGTGTAAATTAACACTTCTCTGCACATCAAGATGTGCCTACCCTTCTGTTTACAATCCTCTGTGATGCTGGAAAGTGAAAAGAAACTTCTGCCCTTCGTGTTTCCCATTTGAATTTGATTAACAAATATTTTACTTTATGCATTGTCCTTTGTATTCAACTCAATGAAAGCTTGAGCCAGAACAAACAGGTGCAAAGTATTCCTATGGTCCTTTCCTCATGGGCTCTATGACTGGGGGCAACGAAGTCACATCCAGGCAAAGAGGTGCAAAGCCATTGACTCTGTAACAGGTGACGCACATCCTTACCCATGCTCAGTGATCCACTGGGGAGTATGAGAAGGACATATTAGGCTGTCTCTTTCTTTTTATTTATTCATATTTTTAACGTTTCACAAAATTTGTATATAATGCATGTAATACACCACTTTAGTAATGTACATGCACCCATATTTATTTATCAGTAAGTGTGTTTGGAGAATGTGTGCACAGTAAAGTTTTGCTAATATGATTTGCAATAAGAAAAATTGAGTACACTGGTTTTGGGGGCGGATCAGGGTGCCTGATTGCTCATTCACACCATTCAGTGAACACAGCTCTATGTACCCTCTTGGGAACATCATCCTGGTTCATATCTTGGGCTTCTTTATTGACTTAAATCCTCAGGGTGATACTGATGCCTTCCAGGTGAATCCATTCCCAGGGTGTTTTCCTCTTATCTCCTCTTCTTTCCTTATTCTTTTTGGCCAAGGCCCAGATTATTGTCACTCAGTTCCACTTATATCATACATCTCTTTCTCCATTCAACGTAGTGAATAACGTAGTATCTGGACCCCCTGGACATCAGGGACTTTAAATAGCAGGTAGTAGTATTTTTACTGCATTCAGAATGGTCATAAAGATCATGTGCAATTTAAAACAGTAATTTAAAATACTGTGCAATTTAAAATTGCACATGAACTTTATGGCCACCCTGTATGTGGAAAAAAACTGAGATTAGATGATTTTTGTGCAAGGTTGTGAATCAAGGGATCCCTTTGACTGTGGCCTTTGAGATTCTGAGTCCTGTTCTCTGCCCTGCTAAGATGCCCAGAGAGTCCATGTTTTTCTAATCTCTCTAACCAGGGTCTATATCTGTGCCCCTTCCTGGTTCCTCACATGGTAGGGACAACATCCTTCTGGATCTGAGGGTCTGACCATGTCTTGTTAACAGAGTTTGAGGCAGTAGAAAAGCAAGGTCTTTGAAAGCAGCCAGACTCGCATTCAAATCCCAGCTCTTGGATCCACATAAGTTCCAGGACCTAGTTATACTACAGTAAAAACAAGCCCCAAATCTTAGTGGCTTGAGAATGACAAATATCCTATTTCCCACACACATTCTATGTCCATGGACAGATTAAAAGGAGGCTGCACTAATATTAATTACACGTGGACCCAAGGCAATGAAGCAGATGGCAGAGGAAGAGCACCTGTTGATCCATGAACCAGCTCTAAACTTCTACTGAGATGAGACATGTGCCTCTCACACTCACATGGATACACCTAAGCTGGATGTCAGAGCAAGGTAAGCCCATCCCATGCCCAGGAGGAGAACTCAGAATATATGAAATGTTTCACAGGATAATGATAATGACAGCAACAGGCTAAATGAGCACTAATGTCTTTATACATAAAACGTGCAGCACGGCGTCTGGCCAGTGCTTGACAAATACTAGTTCCCTCCAGACCTGAGAAGGGAGGAGATTGATAGAAGATTGCCAAGGGGCTCAGTTTCCAATTCCTTTCCCGAAGAAGAAAAGGAAAATGGGTTGTAACACAAGCCAGAGGGCAGGAGGCCAGGGAGCTAGTCAGGCCCCAAGGATCAGGTAGAATTTCATTACCCAAAGGAATTTTTTTTGTTTGTTTGTTTGCTTAGCACAAAATAATTAACCCTCAAAAAAACCTAGTGGAAGAGAAAGTACATAAAGGGGTCCCATAGGTAGCCCAGTCTCTTCAAGGTCAATGTCTGGTACACCTGGATGCAGCCTGGCACTTTCATTAACATATTTAATCATGCTCTTATCTCTAATCATCAAATGGCTTAATAGTGTGCATTCTATTCCCAGGCCCAAAATAACAATGGTTATATGGCTCTGTGATAGATGTTTTTAATAAAATCAGTAATTACCCTTTGTGTGTGTGTGTGTGTGTGTGTGTGTGTGAGAATGTGCACACAGGCTGCCTTATTATCTTTCTCTTCCCTTTTTTAACTCCTGCTTTTAGGTACGTGACTGAGGTAGAATACTCAAAATACCACTTTTTGTTTGGTTTGGTTTCGAGAGTGCTTGACAAACAGAAGGAAAGGTGGATTCTAGGGCGTGGATTTTTAATGCAAGCTTTGTGTGAGAATGGTTGAGTTGGGAGATGAGTCCTGGCTCGAGAATCCCAGCGTCTGAGAAGCGTGTAGTCATGGGACCTTTCTGAACTGAATTTCCAAATCTGTCAAATGGCAAGCAGTATTCTTCACAAAGTTTCTGAGAAGAAGACAAAGATGCTTCAAAAGGAATTTTATTTAACAAAAAAGAAAATGTCCTTTACTAGACACCAGGAACGATTCTAAGTGATTTACAAATATTTATTCATTTAGCTGTCAACGCACCTTTACTAAGATAGGTACTTGAATATGCCTAGTTATGGTGCATTGGCCTGGAAAGAGGCAGTAAGGCCAGTCCAGGGACTACCCCAGACTCTTGCTGCGGGCCTCCTAATGACCACCACCGCACACTAATTCCTTAGGACTCGGTAAGTTGAAGAAGGGTCTCCTCTTCCGAGATCTCCCATCCCTCCTCAGTTCTTTCATTCCTCCAAAAATCCTAGCACTAGGTCGGGATTTCTCCCAGGATCTGGGATCAGTGTCCCGATACTCCAACACCGTCCAGACTCTGGCAGGCCTCTATCCCTAAACCTGTCACCTAGTTTATAGATCAGTAAAATAAGGTTAAGCAACTTACCCATTATCCCACAGCTAGTTAGCAGCAGAGCTGGAATTAGAATCCAGATAGTCTGCCTTGAGCAGTTTACAACTGAACGAGCTCAGGGAATTTCACCCCAAACATGACTCCTTGGTATGATAATTATTTTAAATTAAATGTCCTTAGAGACTGGCAGGCATGGGAAGGGGTTTTCCTTCTATCTGCATAAAACCCGACAGACAAAAAGAACAATTTTTTTCATCCTCTCCCTGTTATACCAATATATCCTCCAAAATTAGGTTATACAAACTTTTGGACCCCATTGGTCTATTGGGTAATCACCGTGATTCTCCCTGTGAATCTCTCTTTCTTACTAATCTTCCTTATAATGAGTCCATCTTTCAGAAGGGGTGGTTTTCCTTCTCCCCCGCATACTCAAAGCCATGCTCTAAATAGGTGATCTATTCCTACTGTTGTTATTGGTCCCCTCGCATATTTGAACTTACTAGACGTGGCTTCCCCCTGGATAGGGAGCTTTGGCCATTGCATGAGGAAGGCCTACCCTTCACACATGTCCTTTGATTTACTGTATGTTTCTGTCTAATCTGCCTTGTGTTGCAAGGTGTTCCATATATTCATTTGTCCATGCCTGATACAGAATTGGCCTTTCTTTATACTTGCTGTATGTCACTCTGCAGAATAGCTCGTGATGTTTTTTAGATAAGTCTGGTTCTCTCTAATTATATTGTTGAAAGCAAATCACTCTGAACCTTAGTTCGTCGCTCTGGAAAATTAGGCTGCAGATTGTACCTGCCATTTTATAGACTCGTGTGATGGAAAACTGCTATCATCACTCATTTATTTAGCAAATATGTATTGAGCGCCCTTTGAGAGCAGTCTCTGAGAGGGTCAGAGCAGTCTCGGTGATTTGAATCAATCCTGCCCTCCCAGCCCGAGGGACCTCTGATCATACAGGTAGAGACATTCCTGGATAAAGAAAGAACATGGTTGTAGAGTCAGAAGTTTAGTTCCTCTGCTCCACAAAGGACCCGCCACCTCCTTTTCTAAGTTCTACTCACAAAGAAGGGTTGCTTTGCAAAACCCAGAATTTGGGAAAGGTGAAAATACATAGCATACTGCTGGCCATAGATCAGGGATATAGACAGAGCGTGTCTGTTTCTAGTCTGATTTTGTCATGCCCAGGAGACAAGCACCACGCATGGTGTGCTGAGTACAAAGCACCATCGCTGCATAAATTCAGGGCTCCTTTGTCTTATTTCCAATACTCTCCTTCCCTTGAAAATAGTCCAGGAAGAACAGGCTCGTGTGACCCCAGCAATGGTAAGTTTGTAGGAGGACAAATTCCTAGGACCCTTCCCTGCCTAGAAACAATAACACGTAGCCTGCATTCTTGAATAATCTGGGTCGTTTCTTCTGAAACGTATTCCTTGGACTTTTCTTGGGTTAAAAATTCATCTGCAGTTTCACCTTCCACATGCATAAATTCACACAATACACTGTATTAGAAAGAAAAGGCCCCAATACACAGTAAAATGAAGGGTATCTACAGGTTGCACACATGTGCCATGGAGGCCGCACGAGAGCTCAGAACCACCCCCCCAGATGAAGTTCTTTTTCCGGCCCAAAAGGATGGAGTGAAACAACCTTCCCCATTATCTCCCTAGGCAAGAAATCAAGACAAAGGCACAGAACTGAGGAGTAGCTGGCGAAAGAATAAAGACAAATCACTCAGAGTGCAAGTAACAGACCTGTGGGGCCCTGCAAGCAGGTGGAAAAGCCTCTTTCCTCTATTCATTTTGCAGAATAAATTAGAGGCGAGCCACATTCCTCAGCTAGAGCAGTGATAAAAATTCAGAACTTAAAATAGTCCTTGAGCGAAAAGCATTAGTAAAGACCTTGCCTGTTGCTATGGTTCGAATGTCCCCTCCGAAATTCATGTTGAAACTTAATCCCAATGTGGCAGTATTGAGAGGTGGGGACCTTAAGAGCTGATTGATTGGACCATGAGTGCTCTGACCTCATGAATAGATTAATCTGTTCATGGATTAATGGGTCATCATGGGAAGGGGACCAGTGGTTTTGTAAAAAGAGGAAAAGAGACCTGAGCTAGCTCATTAGCACACTGGGCCTCTCCCCATGTGATACCCCTCCCTGCCTCTGGGCTCTGCAGAGAGTTCCCACCAGCAAGAAGGCTTTCACCAGATGTGCCCCCACAACCTTGGACTCTCCAGCCTGCAGAACCGTAAGAAATAAATTTTATTTCTTTATAAATTTCCCAGTTTCAGGTGTTCTATTATAAGCAACAGAAAACAGAGCAATTCACCTATCCTAATAAAGTTCCCATTACAACAGATTTATCCCAGCAGAGATCAGCATGAGACAGTAACACCCGTCCAAGGCGGGTACAGGACTTGAACATTCAAGGGGAAGAGATATTTAAATGGTGCCAGGACAGAGACTTCTGTCTTATCTGGAGTTGACTCAGGGTTTTCACCAACTCATTGAACAGATAACTTACCATTTGTGGTTTTGTTGACTTCACTGTGGTTAACAAGCTGAAGAGTAAAACACCTTAGTCCTCAATCAATAATCTAACAGGAATCTTCCTACAGTGGTCCCTCCACTAGGAGGTTGATAAAGAACACAGAATACCAGGGGTGCAAAATAACGGTGTACACATTTTAAGCAGTGTTATCTACGTGTTACTTTTCGAAGTTGAATTATGGTAGCGATGTGTAGTATGATGTTTGCTCAGAAGATGGTATTAATCAAATGAATGCCAGTGTCACCATGAGACAGGCAGGACAGTCAAAGGAAACGGAGGAAGCAGGGATGTCAGTGGAGGAGTGCAAGACAATTTTGAATTCACATTTGAAATTTAAGAATGCTGTAGAAGTGTGACAGTGGTGACATGAACACGGGAGACATTAAAGGATGTGGTGTACTGTAGAAAATTCTCCACGCTGGCGGTGCTTTGGGAAGAAATTGAAACAGAATGAGCAGTGATAGAAGCAGACACTTTGCTCAAGCATCAGTTCACCATCATCAGAAGTGTCTGGATGCTGACGGTGACCTCTCTGAGCACCTCTTGTAATTGCAACAGTCAAACACGACTTATATTCATCTTTTGTTATAGGTATTTATCATTACAGTTTTAATACAGTTTTTTTTCCCTCCTTAAAATGTGTATACATTTTTTTGGCACCCTCTGTACATATCTGGAGATCAGAATTAGATAAGACCAACTTGACTATCACTCCCACAGTTTGGGTGTCAGATGGGTAATAACTGGTAGACGGCCTATTTTTTGTTTTGAGAGACCAATGTCTTAGCAAGGTGTATTTCCATCGGAGAGTGCGACACTCTGCATCTTTGCCAAGCTACCTCTTGTTTTCTGCATCTAAATCAAGTTCTTCTCAGTAACAGAAGAGGACTGCCATTCCCATTCCACAGTAACCTCCATTCTTCAACTAAGAACAAAATTTAGTTTTGTATAGTGTGGATATTTCCATTCAAAGTTTGTGTATCATGAATGAATGTGACATGAAGTTCCAAAGGTACAAAGGGTAAATGGAAAAGGTTCTATTTATTCTTTCTCTCTGAGCTATCTGTCCTGTTTCTCTGAAGGAAACTACTCTTAGCAATTTTACAGGTAACCTTCTAGAGGTATTTTTTATTTAAGTATGTATTTTTATGTTTTAAATTATCCTACAGAAATTTATCGGATAAGATATTTATGAATTTTAATACGAAAATGCTATGAATTTTAATACATATATAGATTTCATGTAACCACCACCACCATGGAGATACAGTTTCATCATCGATCAAATCTCTCTTGTACTATTTTTTTATAGTCAAAATGCAACCCCCAATCCTCACTCCTAACACCTGCCAACCTAATACCTGATGACTTTTTTCTGTTACCATGGTTTTGTCTTTTTGAGGATGTCCCATGGATGGAATCATATAATATGTAACCTTTTGAGATTCCTTCTTTTCACCCAGAAGAATACCTTGGACATTTATCCAGCTGTTGTATGGATCAATAGTGTGTTTCTTTTTCATTGCTGAGTAATATTCCAACACGTGGATGTACCACAGCTTGGTTACTCACAGACCTCTTGAAAACCACCTCTTTTGGATAATTATGAATAAAACTGCTATAAATATTTGTGTACATGTTTTTATATAAACTTACAATAAATAGCCAGGGTCACATGGTTGTATATATTCAACTTAGTGCAAAACAGATAAAATGTTTTCATGTTTTTTACTTTTCAAAAAAAATAGAAAAAAAACTAACTGTATTCACTGTTGTGTGTGTGTGTGTGTGTGTGTTTTAAGTTAGCAATGCATTTTACCAATCTTCCTGGATGGATCAGTATATTTTGATCTAGCTCACTTTTCATGATGAAATAAGGATTTGTGGTTATTGTTACAATGTTTCTCATGTGTTATCATTTTTTTTTTCATGTTTCTTAGGTACAAAATCATTATGCCAATTACATCCACATCCATTTAAAAAGCCATATTATTTTTTATTTTTCTCATTGTATTAACTTCTGGATACTAAATTTTTCTTTTCCTTCTTTCAGTTTATTGTATTGAAAAAAATTCTAGTTTGAAGTAGCTCCTTTGTCTTTTTATTTTTATTATTTTGAGACAAAATCTCACTATGTCACCCTTAGTAGAGTGCTATGGCGTCACAGCTCACAGGAACCTCAAACTCTTGGGCTAAAGTGATTCTCTTGCCCCAGCCTCCCAAGTAGCTAGGACTACAGGCACCCACCACAATGTCTGGCTATTTTTTGGTTGCAGCTGCCATTGTTGTTTAGCAGGCCTGGCCCAGGCTCATACCCACCAGCTTTGGTGTATGTGGCCGGTGCCCTGCTCACTGAGCTACAGGCACTGAGCCTGAGGTAGCTCCCTAATTCACACAGATGGAGGAGTAGAAATTAAGCCCACAAACACAATGACTTAGCTGTACTCATCAAGTCTCATATATATTCTCTTCCCTATAATTTTCTAGCTATTCTGCAATGTTAGTATTGATTTCCTCTTTCACCTGTGAGTTGTGTGAGAGGATTCTTTTATTACTAATATTCTTTTAAATTTCCAGGTGCTGGGATATTACACGGTAAACATGAAGTATAAGGAATAATGATCAGTTTAAGTTAAACATTGTCAATACTTCTGAAGTCTGCTTCATCACTGTCCCCTGATTCACACATTTCTCTACTCTCCAGGCCCATTTTGTGTTAATCATTCAACTTTTTATATGTATATAAATAGTGCCAAATGAATTTCTTTACCTTTAGGGCAATGGAATCATAGTGAATGCATTTCCCTGTAGCATGCATTTTTCTCTAAACAGTAAGTGTGGAATTCATTCTCTTGATAGTAGCCGCTATGGTTTACTCATTTTCCACTGTTGCATAGTACCCCCATGGAGTGTAAATACCTCAATTTACTTATCCATTTTACTCCTGTTGGGCTGTTTGAATTGTTTCCAATTTTTAGCTTGTACGAACCAATTTGCTAAAAATATTCCTGTGCATAATCCATGATAAACAAGGACGTGGTTTCTCTAGGTTAGCTCCCTCAGAATGGAACTGCTGAGATGGAAGATGCATCCATCTTCTGCTCCATAATAAAATGCCAACTTTTACCTAAAGTGATTTTACCAATTCAGGCCTCTTTATTTCTCTGCATCTTTGCTTATGTTTGACGATGTCAGATTTTTTAAACATTTTTTACATGTAAGGTGTGAAATCATGTCACATAATGCTTCTAACGTCTACGATTTTAATACACTTCCTCAGTTCTTTGTAATCATTTATATGAAATGTCTTTTCTTTGTTTGTGTTTTTTTCTTTTTAAATGCCTTTTGAAACTGATCCACTGAGACCCTAGTTTCTTTTCTCTCTCTCTCTCTCTTTTTTTAAGCAGTTTTTGGCTGGGGCTGGGTTTGAACTCACCACCTCCAGTATACATGGGGCCGGTGCCCTACTCCTTTGAGCCACAGGCGCCGCCCGAGACCCATAGTTTCTTCATGATGCTTACTTGGTGTCGGCTCTGCATGTTACAAGTATTTTCTGCCAGTGTGTGTTTTGTATTTTTAATTGACTTGGGATGCCTTCTGAGGAACAAGAATTGAAAATTTTAGTACTTTTGAATTTATCTATATTACTATTTGTATAATATTTGAAGGAATCTTTCTCTTCATACCCCACAGCTGGAAAGTATTCTCTTAATATTTTTATTTTAATAGGAAGGTTTGCCCTTCATTGGAAGTTGATTCTGTGCATGGTGGATAATAGGATCCCAGCAACCTTTTCCATGTGGATAATCCATTATTCCACTGCTCTACAGGATAGATGCATCACCAATTTACAAAACAGTTGCATAAGTAGATGGGCCTGTTCCTGGTCTTCCTATACCATTCTGCTAGTCAGTCCCTATACCAACATCACATTCTCTTAATTTCTATAATTTGTAATATGCCTTCATTACTGGGAGATCCATATCCCTCACAATTTCTTCCTTTGGATATCCTCTTCTGTATAAATTAGATAATTTGCTTGGAAAGTACCACTGGGATTTTTATTTTTATTTTTTTTGAGACGGAGCCTCAAGCTATCCCCCTGGGTAGAGTGCCATGGCATCACAGCTCATAGCAACCTCCAACTCCTGGGCTCAAGCGAGTCTCCTGCCTCCGCCTCCCAAGTAGCTGGGACCACA
>CAUYQV010084988.1:0-12369 GCA_963574575.1 Galagoides demidoff | reverse complement strand
GCCTGTGGTCCCAGCTACTTGGGAGGCGGAGGCAGGAGACTCGCTTGAGCCCAGGAGTTGGAGGTTGCTATGAGCTGTGATGCCATGGCACTCTACCCAGGGGGATAGCTTGAGGCTCTGTCTCAAAAAAAAAAAAAAATTAGAACAGTAAAATTATTGTCATTATAATGTTAAATTTTGTTATACTCTTGGTGAATGGCAGAGAATTGTGTAAGATGGAGACTGCGGATTATGTACAGTTCCCAGCAAACTTTCTCATCTGTGCAGGGATTGCAAACTCAAACATTTTCAGAGCTAGCCAGGTAGGCCAGGTGGCAGGGCAGGCCAGGGGTAAAAGCATAAGGATTACTGGGGATGGTGGCAATCTAGAGGGCCCATTTTCTCCATTAACGGGGAGCAATAGTTCAGCTCCAGCTCACTGTGTCCGTTTGGAAATGGATGCAGGCAAGGCCAGGACTGCTAACCCCGGCCTCTGGAGAAACTGAACATAATACAGATTTCCAAATGTTAGCAGCTAATTTTTTTTTTTTTTTTGAGACAGAATCTCATTGTGTTGTCCTCGCTACAGTGCCATGGTGTCACACCTCACAACAACCTCAAACTCTCTTGCCTCAGCCTCCCAAGTAGCTGGGACTCCAGGCACCCACCACAACACCCGGCTATTTTTTTGTTGAAGTTTTCTCGTTGTTTGTCGGGCCTGGGCTGGATTGACCCCGCCAGGTCTGGTGTGTGTGGCTGGCGCTCTACCTGCTGAGCTACAGGCGCCGAGCCAGCTAATTCATTTTTTAAAGAAAAATCCCTACATGCCGCCAGGTCCCAATCTCTTCCTGAGTGAGTCATTTCTGATGCACCATCTGCATCATCATCTTCCTCATTGTCATCACGGTAAGAACATTTCAGAGTAAGCTGGTTTACTTCCCCCACAAATGATTTTGTGTTTCATCAAAAAATGGGTTGGCTGAGGGGCACATGCAGTGTGTGTGGTAAGTAAACTGAACATCATGGCGTAGGACTCCTCTGGGGAGGAGCTGGAGAATGACTCCCGGGTCTAGAATTTCAGTTGTGAGGGATGAGTCTGTTCTGGAGGCATGCCGTGGGACAAACCTGGTCCCTGCAGTTTACAGTACTATAGTCTACACTTAAAAATTTGTGGAGGGGGTAGATCTCATGACAAATGTTATTACCAGTACCATCCAAATAAGTAATTTAAAAAAGGCTTTTCCAATATGCCTGTCTGGCCCAGACTCTGCCTTCAGGGAAAACAGTGCAGGCGACCTGTGGTACAGCCTGAGGGGCGCTGCTCTGGTGTTTTAGGTGTGTTAGAATGGTAATCCTGGTGATCTTGTCATTTTGGTAAAGATTGTATAAACACCACTAGTATCCCAAAGATCAGTTCATGGAATATTGTGCTTTGTTAAATCATATTTTGTATGTTGTATAAGAATTCCCAGTAATAGAAAGTAAATGTATTTTCATGTGATCTTGGGGGGCATAATTTTGTAATGGCCACCGATTCCATAGTTCATTAAATTTTGTACATCAGCCATTTGAGATCCTACCATACTTTTTGATCCCAGTCAGATCAGGAAAGATGGATAATTTAGATCACTGGTTCTCACAGTGTTGTCCCCAGGGCAGCAATGTCAGCAGTGTCACCTGCGAACTTGTTAGAATTCAAATTCTCAGGCCCCAGCCCAAATCTACTGCAAGAGCTACTCTAGGGGTAGGACCCACAAAGCCAGTTTAACAAGCCCCTTAAGTGACTCTAATACCGTTCAAATTTGAGAACCATTGAAATAGAGACCCCCTCTCCCACCTTTGCTCCTGGGCTTACTGTCATTCATTTGGGAAATCCTCTGTGTTTTTTGGCTTAATGTTAATTAACTTTATTGTCAGTCTTCAATTTGTTTATGAACCTTTTTTTTTCTTTTTAGTTTGTTAATGAAACGAATACTTTTTATTTTAAAGGAAAATTTCAATATGACTTAACTCCATGTAGGTAGAATATTCATAAGACATATATAGTGCATATCTTATGAAGTAGATACATATTATATACTATTGATTATTGATATGTTTTCCTTATGCAATAAGATTTGGTATTGTGATTGAGAAGGAAAAACTACACAATGGGCCTTGATGTGACACTGCCAGATGGTCTTCTGATTGGTCTGATTTGGCTCTGCCAAGTTGTTTAGTTAAGGAGGGCATCTTTCTTGGTCTCACAGACACCTTAATTGAGGTAAAAGAGATTTAGTATAGGGCCGTGCCTGTGGCTCAAGGAGTAGGGCACCAACCCCATATACCAGAGGTGATGGGTTCAAACCTGGCCCTGGCTAAAAACTTAAAAAAAAAAGAGAGAGAGAGAGATTAGTATAGAAAAAGAAATAGAGAGTGCAGCCTCATGTGGAATGCGCTAGAATAAAATTTACCTTAAGACAGCAAATGAAACTGACTTGCGTATGACCTCAGGCGAGAAGCTTTACTTAACGAGCACTTCCTAACTTGACTACGCATCCATCATTTCATCAACTTGTTGATAAAAAGCTTACGAGGTTTTGGTCACAAAACTGGATTGAGGTTTTATTTCTAGGAAAATCTAGAATGGAAATTTGAAATTCCTCTTAGGTCTTGGATCCAATATGAGAACTCCCCTACATGATTAGGAAACGATTATTACGTGTTAGAATAAAAATGTATTTGAAGTCAGGGTGGGATGAGAAAGAACATTCAGTAGGAGAGAAATTTCTTGGCTTTTATTCCTCAGAGAGATAATGTCTGGAACATCAACAGTGTGAAGTGGGTTCAAAGACATCTGAACACTGGGAAAAGTTGTTGGATTTAGGGTTCTTTTGTGTGTGTGTGTTGTTCATTTTAATCATGCAAACCCTAGTGAAAACTTCAGTGCCAGACCTTAGATGAGCCCATATAGAAACCTAATATTAAGGAAATTAAAAGCTACTTGCCACGGTTCCCATGCAACCACTATTGTTAGTCACTCTGTAGTACATCCTCCCACTCAGTGGAGAGTTCTTAGAAACGTATTTCTAATTAGCGTTAATTCCAATATACTTAATTTCAAATCTGTTCACTTAAAGTTAAGATGACATCTTAACTTCTTTCAGCAAAATTTTGCTACTGATAATCTAAGGAGTAACAAACTTGGTTTATTTATTTCATTTTGCATCTTAATTACAGTGGCAGCATCAATGTGGGGGAAATGAGGGAGGATAAGGGGGACAGAAGGGACAGCTCACTGGGAAGCTAGCATCCACCCCAGATTAATTTAGGTTATAGTCCATGAGGCCATGCAGGACAAACACTTCTTCCACAAAAATAATTTGTTTCTCATGAGCTGTTGACTAATGCAATAGTGGCGTTTAAACTTTCTGTGTTTACATTTAAGGATTTTTTTTCACTAATGTACTGTTATTGAACATCTTTCGTGAATTATAAGCTGTAAAATATTTTAATCCTTGACTCATTTGTTTACCAAGTTATTCATTTAATGCTATATAATATGTAGCACTTGAGACCATCTGTTAGGAATATTTGAATAATATGCACACTGTGAAGATATGTGCAGCAAATAAAACACAAAACACATGAAATATTCAGGAAGAGTTTGTGAAGAAGACAATCCATGTATTTTAATTTTTCTTTAATGTGGTCTGAAATTTAGCAATTGAGTCTTTCCAAAAATGTAATTGTCTTCTTATTCTGGGTGAGTTGTTGTACTACGATAGCATTGAGATGTCATCTTAACTTTAAGTGAACAGATTTGAAATTAAAAATATTGGAATTAATGCTAATTAGAATTACGTTTCTAAGAACTCTTCACTGAGTGGGAGGATGTACTATGGCGTGACTAACAATAGTGGTTGCATGGGAACCATGGCAAGTGAGCTGTTTTGTAAAGAGGGGGACTGCGATTAGGGGGTGATGTGGGTGTCCCTGGGTCATCCTTGGAGGCAAGTATTTTGGGGGAGCACCAGGTTTCATTTGCAATCTTAGAAACACTGAGCCATGTGCAGTAGTGACTCAACTGCAGAATCCTAGGGCTTACAGGTGCTCTAATCCTATTGGAGGTTGAGGCTGAGTGTTTCATTCCTCTAACGTGGTGCAGGGGAGGTTAATACCACATCTGGGTCCCCCAGAGCAAGGGTATTTGTGAAAGACTGAAAATCAAGGTTCCCCAAATTGCTGGGCTGCATGTAGATGGGTAGATTCTTAGACCACTTGATGTTCAGCCGTTGAGTGGTTCCAAGGAGCCCGACTCCCCCGTAGGCTCGTTGTTCCTATAGAGTTACCTCTATCACGATGCCCCCTGAAAGAATGTGCCTATCGTAGGTGACCCTTATCACTATGCCCCCTGTAAGAATGTGCCTATCATAGATGACCCTTATCACGATGCCCCTTGTAAGAATGTGCCTGTCGTAATTCCTAATCCTAGTACTCCAACAGCGTCTTCCCTAACTGCTTTCAACTCTTGTGTTTTGATACCTTTAGAATTAAAAAGCCTTCTTTTCCAGTGTCTGTTACTTACCAGTCTCACAATAGCAGAGTGACCCCCCTCAGGAGTCTCCCTCAAACTCCCAAAACACATCTCTTTGTCTAAGGCCTCAAAAAGACCAAAGCAGTGTAGCCCACCTAATTTCTGATTGCCTATTCCATTTATATCACTATATGAAGATACTAGCAAATGATTTGAACCTTTGGTCTGATCCTTACTCTTTCAACAATCTTACAGATTCCATAAGTACTTGTTCTTATCCACTTAAAATAATTGGGGGCTCTTCCTTCTCCTGATTTTCACAGACTGGCCAATCATCTTATAATTGCCTATTGTTGTCTTTACACTTAGTTCTATGTGTTGAGAAAATCGAGGTGTCGGGCAGACTTCACTGAGTTACCCTTCAGTGTGGTGTTGGCATTCCCTAGTAAGTAAAAGAACTCCAGGATGCATCTCTGAGGGGGCGAATTCATTGCTACTTTTATTGTTTTTGTATCCATACTTCCTTGTCCTGTCATTTGTTCCATCATTTTGAGTAGTTTGTACTTTTGTGAGTCATTGCAAATCCCTTATTGGATGGGGCACCTGGGGGAACGTTTTTTTAGTTCATCATTGCTTCATTTCTACTCATTCCACTCTACAGAGAATGCTCCATCTGACTTTTGCTTTTCTTCCAGAAAACTCCCTTTTTGCGCATTTATTTGTCCATGTTCCTGGGTCTAATAGTTACTTTGTAAGAACATACTAAGAATTCCTGGAAAAAAGTTTTGAGCCTGTCATTGTAGCCCCAGCATGGATACCTGGCACAGTGACCATTGCATGGCTGGCACTCAATATTTATTTAATAAGTGATCAAGTTATTTTTATTAAGATCCATATGGTTGTTAAGAAAATCTATTATACACAGTGATGTTATCTTGCAAAGGATCCCCATTTGAAATGAACAAAAGGAAGAGATTTTTAACAGGCAGTGGACATTGGCTCTAGAAATGAAAGAGAGAACTGGGAACAGGCAGAAGTCAATGTTCATCTGAGATGACAGCTAGTCTACCAAAATTTGATGAGCAAGCTTAATAAACTTTTTCATTCATCCTTTTATTTTAGTAAGGGTCTGTCATACTCTACTGCAAATGTGTGCTCATCTGCGTGCATAGGAACAGAACAAAACTGCTGATAGGACACCTGTCACATTCCAGGTCCTCAGTAAATGCATGTCAAAGAAAGGAGGGAAAGACAAAGAGTTTGGTCGCTGGGTCTTTGAAATACAGAGTAAGAAGGTTTTACTTTTTTGTTGTATGGGCTTTGGATGGTGGCATGCTGAGATTTTAATTATCTGCACTTTAAAATATTGCAGCCATGGTTCTTATAAAACACTTTCCATTGTCCTTGATGAAGTAAGGAGTTCCCATTCTAATTTGACTTATATTTGTAATTAGTGAGAAAGAAAGAAGGAAAGTTTGAATGATCCCTAATTGAAACAGGGTGTACATCGATCCACTTTTGTTTGGGACTTTAGACATGAGAACTCTAGACATAAAAACAGTTTTCTTAATTATATCATGATGAAAAAATAAACATATTAATTGATGAGAACACCAAGCAAGACGGGCTTTTCTGACTGAAGTACTTTATTTAATATGGATGTCTTTCATAGAATGATCAGGAAGAATGAGTTCAGAATAAAACTCCAGGGCAGCATAGTAAACAGATGTCACCTACATGTTCATGGATCAGTCAGCAGTTACTGCCATGCTGTGGAGATTGTTGGGCACTCCCAACCATCCACCAGTCCAATCCGATACCCATTCATCCATCCATCCATCCTCCCTCCTACTCAACGAATATGTATTAAAAATAGCCTACGTGCAAAGCACTGTTTTACAACTTATAAACATTTATGATGCACAGTTGAACAAGATGTGCCAGGAGGAATTGTGCTGTGATCAATTAATGATGTCTACAAGGGCTCATGAAACCCATGTTTCCCCCCACTCCCCATTTTTTAAGAACAATTTTGAATCTTTTAAGTCCTGTTCAAATTAAAGTAACCAGTTTTTCTTGAGTTAATCATAGCGGCAGCAGCGGATGGAACTGAAGCATTATCTTCTGCGAGGTCATCTCCCCAATGCTGATCCTAGACGATGAGGTAATGACAGCTACACCCTGTAGCAGGAAGAGCTAATGATGACCTCATGGGAAATTTCTTGTAATTCTTACTGAACCCATGAGTTCGACTTTGGAAAAAATGTTGAAATATGAGGATATTTCCAAGCAAAATTAAGAAAACACCAAATTATGTCCACCATAGAGACAAGTTTTGAGTAATTTAGGTAATAAGATAAATCGACTATTGTGATCCTTTCCTGCATTGCAGAGAACTTACCATAACTCTCTACCTGGAATTGCAACTATATTGTTTAGAAGTCAAAGATGAGTGAAAGTGAAATTTATTTAGGAAACTTAGATTAACATTTATGACAAATTTGTTCTTTGGAGAAAAATAAGTACCAAACTGCTGACTGGATTAAGAGTTATATATAAAAGGAATTTTTTCCAGTAGTATCTATGTTGACTAATACTAACTGAAAAAATTTTATACCCAGGATACAATGCCTGACATGCCTTTTTATTGAAAGAAGGAATTTATCTATCCTTCCCAAGATAAGACACAAGTTACTTTCAGAAGGTAAATAGAGAGAAAGCAAATCAGTGGCAAAAAATGGATCAATTGATAGTCTTGAGGCAACTGAATGGCATTTAGAAAAAGTATAAATTCATGGGCGGCGCCTGTGGCTCAAAGGAGTAGGGTGCTGGTCCCATACTCTGGAGGTGGCAGGTTCAAACACAGCCCCAGCAAAAAAAAAAAAAAACCTATAAAAAAAAAAGTATAAATTCAAACCCATCCCTCAATTCTTATACCAAAATAGATTCTATATGAACTAATATTTTAAACATAAAACATGAGGAGTACCAAATAAAATGTGGGAATTATTTTTCTGTTTTGTTTCTTAATAATTACTTCAGAGAAGGCCTACCCAAGCACAAAAGCTAAGTTCTATAGAGAAAAATACCGATATATTTGACTACAAATTTTTTTTGCATGTTTGATTAAAAATTACTATAAATAAAGTTGAAAGGCAAATTAAAAAATGAGGGAAAGATTGCAACACACGTGACAGGCAAGGATTAATGTTTCTGCTGTATAAAAAGTCCTTCTATGTCCATCAAGAGACAGACCACTAGGAAAATATTAAGAAGACAAATGGGCAGAAGAAGAAATCCAAATAGTCTTAGAAACATTTGCAAATTGGAAAAAAACAAAGAAGATGCCACATTTCACCAAGCAATTGTGTTAACGCACAGCTTTGCAAGGAGATAGGGAAGGGAGCTTTCTTGTACATCATTTGGAGTGAAAACTGAGACTCTTTGGAAGGCAAGTCCACAATGTCTACTGATATTTTAAATGCATAGCTCTTTTGACCCAGCAGTTTCATCCTAGGAATATTTCTCACAAATATTCTGGAACTTGCTTACAAACATGTACTTGCAGCATCCTTTATAAAAACAAAAAACTAAAAATGAGCAAACTAGTCAATGGTATCTCATTGAATAGTATGCAGCAAGTAAAAAGCATGTGATGTGTATGTACACAGAGGAGCAGAAACACCTAAGATACATTGTTGAAGGAGGAGGAAAAGGAAACAGAAAAATATATATAGAGGGAGAGCTCTAGTAAATTGCATATTAAAGTATTAATATGCGAATGGATGTCTCTACGGAGCATTCCTGGAAGAATAGATGAGACCGATGGTGGTTATTTCTGAAGAATAGGACTAGGTATTCGCATGAGAGACAGATTAAGTTTTCATAACCTCCCTTTGGTCTGTTTTAATTTTTCATCACATGTGCCATTTTCAGAATTAAATAAGATGTATTTTTTGATCCATTTCAGGATTGTTTGACTAGTTATTAACTGGTTTTGGGCTTACCCACTCTTTCTGTACACAATTTGGGGTCTGTATTTGGAAAACAATGCGTACAGAGTCTCAAGTAAACCACTGTGTGTAGAGGTGAATGGCTTCACCATCTGGCCAAGGGTAGGAGTTGGGCTTGCCTGTGTTCACACAACTATCAGCTTTTCCATTCATACGTCTGGCTTTCAGAACCCACCGGACCTCCCAGCCCAGCACAGAGTCCCTGCAGCCACGCTGTCGGTGAAGACGGGTGCTGCCTCTGCCGGAGAACCACCATGCAAGGCGCTGCCCCTTGCTATTCATCATAAATTCCCTACACCACTCAATCCAGGAATTTCTTTTTAGATTTTCTGTATGAGTTGGACAGTCAAGTTCTAAGTTCCCTAGAATGTGGTTTTTCTTTTTTTCTTGGAATCTTAGCATCACTTTCAGTGTTCAGTATATAACTGAGCAGTTAATGATCCAATTGTGACCAAAATATTTTGGGAGAGAAACCATACATAACCTAAGTTGCAAAGAAATGAGGAGCCTTAGTGTGAGTGTAGGGAGAACTTTTTCTGTTGTATAGGTCAGACCTGTAAGGTGTGACTTCCTTCCAGGAAAGGCAGTATCTCTTATACAGTCTTCTTGCTAAAGATCTTTAATTTGCATGTAATTATGAGGAAACTATCCAGCAAATCCGGAATTGTGGCACATTCTAGCCTTACGTTCAAAACATCAATGAACACGAGAAACAAGAAACAAGGGATTATTACAGATTAAAATAGGCTAACAAGACATAACCAAATACATTGCGCAAATATTAGATTCTGGAATAGAAAAGAAAAAGGCCAACATAAAGGCATTTAGGGGGCAATGAAGAATTTTGAACATGAAGTCCATATTAAATAACATTAATGTTAATTTTCCTAGGTATGTGGCTGGTTACCTAAGAGAATGGCCTTATTCTCAGGAATCGCGTATTACAGTATTTAGGAGTGATGTCTATTCAGATGGCTCAGGGAAAAAAGAACATCGCTAGAAAGCTAAAACCACCAACAGAGGAAAACATTAACAATTGGTGAGTCTAGGTGGAGGGTATATGAGTGTAGACTGTACTTTTCTTTCAATTCTTCCATAAGCTTAAAATTCTCAAAATGGGGAGATGAAAGAAAAATCTGATATGGCTTGCACAAAATCTTATTGTTAGTAACCAGATAATTCTATAGCAAAACCAAAGAAATTTAAAAGAAGGAGGAAAAGGCTTTTTAGGTCAGTCCCTATTTTCTGCCAGTCCTAGTGTCCAGACATTTATCCTCTATTATAGCAGGTGACAGCCGTCAGGGATGTTGTTTGGCCTCTTTGGGTGACAGCAGCGGCCTTTCGGCCCCCAGCTCATGCTCTGGCTTCTGGGAGGCTCCCTGAGCCGCCTCTTCACACCATATCCTGGGGGGTATGTCCATCTGTGGTCCCAGGAGGCTTGTTTTCCTCAACCTTTGCCCCCAGCCCTCCCTCCCTCTCACTCTCTCTCCCCAGGTGTGTCTGTTTTCGGGGTCCCCCACCCTCCAGCCTTTGTCTAATTAAGCTGAAGTGGTGCCACCTGGCAAAGTCTTCCTTCCTGGGCCTCTTTGGACTTTTTTTTTTCCTTTTTCCCCTCTGGGGCTGTCAAGAGTTTCTTGTCAGCATCTTTGGCCTTTCCTGCCCTCCTCCCTCAACTGGGTCTGTGGTTTCACCAGGTGTCCACTTCTTGGTGGTTACATGAATAGCTGATGGCTTTTTCAGAAACCAGGAAGGCCCAGTTGAGACTGCCCCATGCTTCTCCAGATGAAAATTCCAAATATAGGTGCCCTGGTAGGTGGTTTTGATCCTTAGCACCTGTTTATCTAGGGAGGGTACAGTCTGGGTTTGTGTCCCCCGTTCTCAGTCCGAGTGCCATGGCTGGGTCCCCAGCAAGGGCCCTCCCTATCCCTTCCCCTCACCCCTCCTTTGACTCTTTAACTTTTACACTTTGAAAGTCCAGGCCAAAACCTTTCCTATCTTCCCACCAGATTTCTCAGGACCTTCCAGACAATTCCCAAAACAAATCCTAAACTGTTCAGGCCAATTTAATCTTCTGGGTCTACTCAAGCCAGGACACAAAAACTCAGGAATCAATTCTTACCAGAATTTCCTAGATTTGAGCCATGATCTGTTTAATGAAGTTGGACTATTCTTACAGTAACTGAAAAAATGCCTTGAGAGGAGAAAAGACATTTCTCTAGAAATTGTGTGAACCAAGAGACAGTTTTGCTTTGGGCTAGAACATAGTATCTAAAACTGACCCCTGAGTTTAGTTAATACTTCAGCAAATTAGCACATTACGCAAACTGTACGTAACTGTACCATTCACATTACCTTCTTCTCTTGGCCCTGGGGTATTCTTTCCTGAGGTTCCCAAAATTTGAGAAGCAGAGATTAAGAAAAACAGGTGGAGCATCAGAAAGCAATCGTGGCCCTACTCACTGATGAGCGTTGTAACTTTGTTCAAGTTATTAAATGTATTTGCTTCTATTTCCTCGTTTTCTAAGTAGGGGGGCTTATGATTTGATCATATCTGAAGTCCCCCCAAGTCTTAAAACTTCTTGAGTATGAAATACCATGGTCTAGGCTTTTAGGTTCCTCTCCCTTTAAATATCCGGGGAGGTCTTTGTTTCTCACAATCCTGGTAGTTTGGATTCACACATTCAAATCTAGTATGAACCCAAGGCTCGGATAATGTAAAGGGAGCAGTGTGGGAATCAAAGACTGGCGCAAGGAGACACCTGCAGCGCGTCAGCACCGAGGTTGCATCAAGGCTGAGGTGTCCTCCCCATTGATCTAAACCTCAGAGGAGCCCCTCTGCAACCCCCGGGGCGCCCGTGCCTGTGTGTCAGCACTCTGCACTGCAGAGCCACGTCTGGTTTCATCACCTCTTGCTAAGTGTTTGATGATGGTACCTTTGATCTGAGTCCGAATCCCCAAATCAAAGTGATCGTTTGTTTAATATTTGTCACACATCCGGAAATTCTAAAACCCAAAACAGAATAGAAGGCACACTATGACAAGGATTTTTCTTTCCAGCCAATTAAGGTCATTAAAGAACAGTTTCCCAATTTAAATAGTTGCCTAAGCTTAGAATGACTGAGTTTCCCCAGCAACAGGTTACAAAAAGGGCATACGAAATTGTGGTGGAGAACAGGAAGAAAATGCAAACCTGTAAGTAAAGAGTCATTTTATTAGTTTTAATTGTGAGTGGAGCTCTGCCTCTTTCTTCTTTTGATCTTTTTAGGCATAATCATTCTGTCTGATAAATAGCATTGCATTTCCAATATGAGTTATGGAAGAGCTATTCGGGTCCTTTTTGGTCTTATTTACGGCTTTAACAGCTCACATAGAACTAAAGTAGGATCAAGAAATTCCTTTGACAACAATGTAGTTCAATCTGAATAGAAGGCAAATTTAAAACATGGATCTAAGCAATGGAATGAATCTTAAAGTTAGGTGGAGGATTGGTTTGACTCTGGTTAGCAGGACAAGAATGAAGTTGAGGATTCTCGCCCTAGTGAAGCCCACGTAGAATAATAAAAGATAGAATTTGAAGCAACCATAGAGGTGATCCCTCCAATCACCCCGGGCAAGGGACTTGAAAAGGAGATGAATATTTTGCAAGAGCATAAGTAATTACTGAAGGAGATGTGTATGGATTCCCAGAGTTGCAATAAACTCACTAGTGGTAATAAATTGTGGTTCCTAGGTTTGATGTTTTTTTTTTCAAGGGGGTTATTGGTGTTTACAAGGAAACATCACACTTTAATGAATACTTTTTAGTGACTATCACTGATGCAGCCATTTAGAAAGGACAGAAACATTTGTTACATATTTTAA
>CAUYQV010084986.1:0-51876 GCA_963574575.1 Galagoides demidoff | reverse complement strand
AAGAACTTCATTAATTTTTTCTTTAAATCCAGTCTTATTGTATAATTTTTAACCACCATTTACTTTATTACTTTTAGAAGAGAAAAACTCATTTTAGAGAAAATTAGAAATATAGACTATCGGAAAGAAGAAACTGGCCAGACTGTAGCTCAGGCTTGTAATGCTAACACTTTGGGAGGCTGAAGCAAGAGAATCACTTGAGCTCAGGAGTTTGATACCAGCTTAAGTAAATGCTAGACCCCATCTCTACAAAAGATGGAAAAATTAGCTGGGTGTAGCAGCATATATCTGTAATCCTAGCTACTTGGGAGCCCCAGGAGTGTGAGGCTGTAGTGAGTGATAATGATGTCATTGCATTCTATCCCAGGCGCTGAGTGAGACCTTGTCTCCAAAAAAAAAAAAAAAAAAAAAAAAAAAAATGAGGAAAGAAATTAAAGATCACTAAAAATACGAACAACCAACAGAAACCACCATGAACAATGCAGAATATGTCTGTTAAGTCATTTTCTAAAAATATGTAAGCATAGAAAAAATGTGCTTATAAGACACATAATACTCTGTTTTTTCCAGTTAATTCCACTCATAACTAGGATTTTATATTAATTAACTGCCCAATAGTACGCTCAATTCTATGTATTATAGTCCACCATTTCCCCCCATAGTGTCATTCAAGATGGACTTGTGGAGAGTATTCTTCAAATTAATAATAAAAATGTAAAAATCTATAATCTAGGCATTTTTTTGTGCACAGAAGTAAGCAATCATATGTTTTTCAGAACAGTAGAAAATATACTTGCATAGAATGACACCCGGGAACATAGAAGCCAAAATACCAACGGTAGCTGTTTATCTGAGGGTGACATGATCTCAAGTGGTTAATTTTTTTCTTTTTATTCATTTGAAAAACTTTTCTTATACTGACTGTTATTGACTTATATAATATAAAAGAGGGTTTCTTAGAAGAAGATGTACCACATGGAGGCACAGTTCTTTACTTTTGTAGGATTTATTTTTCTGTACGTGTAATAGGGAAATAATAATTTCACTCCAAAGAGAGGCTGTGAGAATGAATGGATATGATGTGAGAGAAGCACTGTAAAGAGTCCCAGGCACATTGTGGGTGCCCAGTACATGGCGGCCACCATCATCCAACTGTCACACACTCATCTGTGCTTCTGCTTTTACTGCTCCTTGGAGTAGGAGGGTGGCCTTTCAGGTCTGATCACATTAGCCATTGCCCTACTTAAAAGCCTTCCAATGTTGTCTTTGCACTTAGAATCAAATATAAATAACTTCCCCTGGCTGCAGGACCCTGCAGGATCTGGCCCCTCACGGCATCCACAAGCAAATCTCATATTACTCTCCCTCTGCTCAGCTTGATACACTCTAGCGGCACCAACCCCTTCATTCTATCCTACCTCAGGGCCTTTGCACTCGCCATGCCCTTTACCTGGGTTTCTCTTTCCCATAGCCACTCCTAGCCAGTTTTCATCTTAGCATGAAAGTTGCCTCCAACCAAGATAGCTCCCTCCACACTTGAGCGTACTACGTCCCTGTGCCTTCTTTCCTTTTTGTCCTGACATTGGTCCTGCTTTACATGCTATTGGGTGTCTGTTTTATTCTCTACTTGTTCTCAGTCTCTCCATAGACCTTGTTTGTCATGGCAGAGCTGTCCCTAGCTCCTTGTAGGTGCTAAGATGGTGTCCAGCACCTTGTAAGTGCTCCATACATCATTAACAAATGCTTTAATCAAGCCTTTGTCAAGTCATTGAACAGTTTAGTCTTTCTAAGGAGGAAGAGGGCAATTATATCACTTTATTTCTACACCCTCCCCCATCTCCTCCCAGTTAGAGGATAATTTAAAAAAAAATCAAAACTGTTTCTCAGGATTCCCCAACGTGGCCAGATTTGTAGATTTTCATCCCAGATTGAGATTTGGGGGTTTTTTTTTTTTTTTTTTTTTAACCCTGTCCAGATTTGAAAAGAGAACCCTTGCAGGCTTTGATACATGAGACTGGACAGGCAGTCCTGACTCTACAAAGAAGTTGTGTTCCCAAAGTTTCTTTGTGTATTTTGTTTGTTTCCAACACAGAATGCATTTTTCACTGGAAACAATGTTCCCAGACTAGCCCACAAAAGCCTATTTAACCCACAATGCAAGTAGAAAAAAAAATTGCTGAAATTCTAGGAAACGTAACAGGGAAAATGAATAAGAAATATAATTTCAGTGCTTTTCTTGAGTATAGTGCTTGAGGAAAAGCAGCTTCCAGCAAAGGAGAGTGTGAAGCAGCAAGTCTCAAGGTATGGGAGATTCAGAGAGTGGAGTGGAAGCTGGGCTGCCATGGCCAAGGCAGGATCCTGCCGAGGTCCCACCCAGGCTGTGGGGTCAAAAGCCCTTCCCTATACGGAGCAGCTGGGGCCTGGGCAGATCTGAGCTTCTGTGAGGGAACATTCCTGCAGATTCACATGCAACAGCAGGCAAGCAAGGGCTGACGTCAACTCTTCTGCCCATTAAATTCTGGAGCCTAGATTCAGCATGTGAAAATTCTTCCATAAAACCAACGTGTGAGCACGTAATATTACCAGGTGGCTCATCAGCTTGCTCAGGGAATTTCTGCCTGAGTTACTGAAGGATAAACATGATGACACATCTGAAAAAATAATGGATTCAGTTCTGTATACCACAAGGTGATTCAGGCATTTTTAAAAATGATCTGATCTTTATGTTACTACTTTAAGGCAAAATCTTTTATCACCGAAGTTAGCTCCCAGAAAGTTGGGGGATCTCCTACTATGGGAGGTCTTATAAAATTTCCCATGTTTGGGCAGCACCTATGGCTCAGTGGGTAGGGTGCCAGCCCCATATACCAAAGGTGGAGGGTTTGAACCCAGCCCCGGCCAAACTGCAACCAAAAAATAGCCAGGCGTTTTGGCCGGTGCCTGTAGTCCCAGCTACTTGGGAGGCTGAGACAAGAGAATCTCCTAAGCCCAGGAGTTGGAGGTTGCTGTGAGCAGTGACGCCATGGGACTCTACCGAGGGCAATAAAGCTCAAAAAAAAAAAAAAATTCCCATGTTTTCTGAGATTTCAAAATCTCTAATACTTTGAGTAAGAAAATGTTCTATTTGGGAAAGACTCATTAATTTGAAATCAACTCTAACTTGAATGCTTGTAGGAAGGGTCCCCCAGAAGAACTGAAAGAAGGAAGCGAAGAAATTGAACCTAGAAGTATTCTCGCAAAGAAGACCTCACAATTGTTAAGTGTTTTTTGTCAATGTAAATGAACTCTTCAATATTACTTAAAAGCAATAGTGACATTAAATAATTGGTCATACATATAGGTAGCAATGATGAATCTAAATGTAGAGGACAAACGCAAAAGTGGGGTAACATTTCCAACAAGAGTGTCTTATATGGAATTTTAAGGGCTTGGGCAGGGAAAAAAAAATGCTCTTGAAAACTGTGTTAGATGATTCCAAAAAGGGGTCTAGTGATAATGAAGCCATTAATGTCAAAAATGTATGTGAAGAGTTTGAATAAAATTGTTTTATGAAATGTGAGATTGAAAATAGCTACATTTTAAATTAAGATATTATAATATCTTATGTAGTGTGTGATTTAAATATATGTGCAGACGCAGAAAGATAAATACTGCATGTTCTCACTCATGTGTGGGAGCTAAAAAAGTTGATCTCTTAGAAGTAGAGAGTATAATAGTAGGTACTAGGAAGCTGGGAATGGTGGGGAGAGGGGAGGATAGAGAGAAACTGGTTAACTGGGCTGGGCATGGTGGCTCACACCTGTAATCCCAGCACTCTGGGAGACTGAGGTGAGTGGATTGCCTGAGCTCAGGAGTTCCAGACCAGCCTGAGCTAGAGCGAGACCCTATCTCTAAAAATAGCCAGGCGTTGTGGCAGGTATCTGTAGTCCCAACTACGTGGGAGGCTGATGCAAGAGGATCGCTTGAGCCCAAGAGTTGGAGGTTGCTGTGAGCTATGACGCCATGACACTTACTATGACAAAGTTAGATTGTGTCTTGGGGGGGGAGGGGGAAGAAATTATTTAACAGATACAAAATTGCAGCTAGATATGAAGAATGAGTTCCAAGGTCTGTAGCACTACAGAGTGACTATAGTTAACATCAATTGATTGTGTATTTTCAAAACACTAGAAGAGCAGATTTTGAACTTCCCAACACCAAGAAATGATAAATGTTTCAGGTGATGTATATGCTAATTACCCAGAATTACACATTGTATGCATGTATTGAAATATCACTCTGCACCCCATAAATATATATACAGTTATTATGCATCAACTGAAAATATGTATGTGCAACTACATTATTAAATATTCCACATACTTGACTCTGTTATCTATATTCCTAATAGTTTCTATATCTAATTAGGCTAATGGGGGGGGTCTCATTGGAAAAATAAGGATCAGATTTTATTTATTATTATAATTTTTTTTTTTACAGGGGAAAGAGTGAATGCAGTCCTCACTACTACAAATTATTCAGTTGAGTTTTCCACATTTGGGGAAATCACAGGGGTTAGCACATCCAGAGTGCAATGGATAATCCTTGCCCTGGGAAAACCACCTTTGTGATCATGGTAAATATGGATCACATTTTATATGTCCTGTCTCTGTATTCAGTCATATGTGGAATACATCAATACAAGTTTGCTAGGTGGTGCCTGTGGCTCAAGGAGTAGGGGCTGGCCCCATATACTGAGGGTGGTGGGTTCAAGCCTTGCCCCAGCCAAAACTGCAAAAAAAAAAAAAATACAAGTTTGCTTCTAAAGGAGGCAGAGAATATTGGAAAAAGATACTTTTCAGCTGTTCAGGCTCTTGTTCTTTATTTATTATTCTAGTCATGTACTCGGGCAATCAGTTGTCTCTCTGTATCCTCTGTATCTCAGTTTCATCAACTATAAAACATGGAAACAGTTACACTTCCTACATAACTTTTTATCATCTACTATTATGAATACACAAACTCAGTTATTGATTAATTTATACTAATAGTCAGAACCAGAATCTTGGTAATCCCAGAAGACTATTAATTTAAAACCATTTTACATTTTACTTAGTAATGTGCTTTGGTATTTATATTTTGTATCTACCTATGGTTTTATTTTAAACAAAAGAGTAAGGCTAGGCCATAAATGTTGACCTAAGTGGTTGAGGAGTTGCATAGATTTTCCTTTCTAGGCTGTTGACGTTTTCCATAGAATAGACTCCACACAGCAGTCCCCAACCTTTTTGGCACTAGAAACCAGTTTCATGGAAGACAGTTCTTCCATAGATGGGGCCGGGGGATGGCTTTGATATGAGTCTGCATATAGTCTCTGTGCCCTCAAACCTCTCTGCTAGTGATATAATCTATATTTGTAGTTGCTAGCATCACTGATCGTACACTCAGCTCCACCTCAGATCATGAGGCATCAGATTCTCATAAGGAGTGTGTAAGCTAGATCCCTCCCATGCACAGTTTACAGTAGGGCTCAAGCGACTGTGAGACTCCACAGGTGATCTGACATAGGAGCTCAGCTGGTGATGCGAGTGATGGGGAGTGGCTGGAAATGTAATAACCAAGCCCCTAGCCCTTGACCCTCTCCCTAAGACCAGTGGGGAACAAGCCCCCTACCCTAGAAAAAGAAACCTTTCCTAAGCCTTTTAGTTCCTGCCCTCTCAAGGGTAGAGAAACAGCCTGAAATTAAGGAAGTATGCAGGAGGGGTTGATTCCAAATAAAGCCCTGGGTGAAGAGGTCCCAAGTCGTTCTCGGAAATTTACCCAACACTTGTTTTGTACCCTCTGAACTATGTGACCCCCACCTTATGATCATGAAGTAATGTACTTGTGATGTGCATGTACCCCCACCCAGAGCTGTGTAAACCTTTATGATGTACCCTTACCTTGTGACCCTTGAGCTGTATTGAATTGTGCTCACTGCTATGATTGGCTTCTGTATTGCACTAGCTTGCTGACCCTGCAAAATAATAGTATAAAAGGCTCCTCACCCATTATTCGTGGCTTCTTATTGGCCCACCACAAGAGCCCCCTGCAGGTGCACCTGCAGGTGTATCAAAATTATCAATAAATTTCTATTACTTAATTCTACCTGAAGTGGGTTCCATCCTTCTCTCGCATCTACCGTCCCATTTCAGTAAATACCATTGAAGCTTTGCTCACTTGCCACTCACCTCATGCTGTGCGGCCCTATTCCCAATAGACTGTGGACTGGAACCGGCTGGAGGTCGACGACTGAAGCTCTACAGTCTAACATAGAAGGCTTCAGGGTCAGATGGTCCAGGATCCAATTCCAGCCCCACCATTTTTGGTTGTCTAATCTTGAGCAAATTTCTTAGTCTTCCTTAGCCTTGTCTGTCTATTTCTACAATAAAGATGATAATAATCACTATTTCATTGGCTTGTTGAGAGGCTTTAATGAGATTATACATGTAACCCTCAGAAATAAACGATGGCCATTGTTGTTATTTGAAAACCTAGGCTGGTGATCATATCAGTTTCTTAGAGCTGCTATAACAAAGCCCCACACACTTAGCAGCTTAAATAACAGTAATTTATTATCTCATAGTTCTAGGGACTGGAAATCTGAGATCAAGGTGTCAGCTCCCTCTGAAGGCTGGTGGTTCTCAACCTTCCTAATGCTGCAACCCTTTAATACAGTTCCTCATGTTGTGGTGACCCCCAGCCATAAAATGATTTTTGTTGCTACTCATAACTGTAATTTTGCTACTGTTATGAATCGTAAGGTAATACCTGATATGCAGGATATGTTTTCATTGTTGCAAAGAATTCTCTACCCATAGGCTGAGAATGACTGAAGGGGAATCTGTCTTTGCTTCAGCTTCTGGTGTTTGTCAGCAATCCAATATCAGATTAGGGCCTGCCCTAATCACTTGATTGCATCTTGATTACCTCCGCAATATCTCTACAAAGACTGTATTTCTAAAGGAGATCACATTCTGAGGTTCTAGGGGTTGGGGCTTGAATGTACGTTTTTAGAGGGATGTAATTCAACCTATAACAGTAATAGTTATTTTTTTTTAATTTAAGGAGATTTATTCTGAGCTGAATATTTACAGTTATGACCTGAAGAGCCACATCCAGGAAGCCTTGAGCAAGTGGTTTCTGGTAATAGTTCTTTCAAAAATTCTCCAAAGTAAGGAAAGTGTTTTACATTTTGCTATTTAAAGATGCTTCCCTACAAGATGTTATCATTGCAGAGATTGTTGCTATCAAGAATGTTCAGATTAAGAAATTTAAACAGGTTGTGGTGGCTCATGCCTGTAATCCTAACACTCTGGGAGTCTGAGGGGGGTGGCTTGCTTGAACTCAGGAGTTCAAGACCAGCCTGGGCAAGAGTGAGACCCCTGTCTTTACTAAAAATAGAAAAATCAGCTGGGTATTGTGGTGGGCACCTGTAGTCCCAGCTACTATCAAGGCTGAGGCAAAAGGATTGCTATAGTCAGGAGTTTGAGGTTGCTGTGAGCTATGAAGCCACAGCAACAGCACTCTACACAAAGTGACAGAGTAAAACTCCGTTTTAAAAACAAAACAAAAAACTTAAATTCAATTTGGTTTTGCTTGTCAATAAACTCAAGCAAGGAATTTGTTTTCTTTAAATAGGGAGGCATTATTTTGGGCAGGACTCTGTCAAGAACATGTTACAAATTGTGTTTCCAGAGAGCTGTTCACTGTTTTCCATCCCAACAAGCATGAGCCAAACACTCATCTTTTCTTTTTGGCACCTAACTCCTCACTGGATTTTGATTTGAAATGGTCGTTAAAATTCATCCTCATGGGGCGGCTCCTGTGGCTCAGTGAGTAGGGCACCAGCCCCATATACTGAGGGTGGTGGGTTCAAACCCGGCCCGGCTAAACTGCATCAAAAAAGGAGCTGGGCATTGTGGCAGGTGCTTGTAGTCCCAGCTACTTGGGAGGCTGAGGCAAGAGAATCGCCTAAGTGCAAAAGCTGGAGGTTGCTGTGAGCTGTGATGCCACGGCACTCTACCATGGGCAATAAAAGTGAGACTCTGTCTCTAAAAAAAAAAAAAAAAAAAAAAATTCATCCTCATGGTCTCTGGTGTGCAACAGAGAGAGAAATGCCCCTGTTTTACTTGTCGAAGCCAAGCAAACAAGGATTCAGGGTCAAGCTCTATTTATCAACAGCCAGTGACTAATGTCTCTGAGTTGAGGTATCTAACACTCCAGGGCTAGTGAAGAGATTTAGAGTGCCTAATGCCTGGTACATAGTCTTTAAGTGGTGATGCTTTTATCCTGAAAGAATAATGTTTTGGGGATTTTGGAGACCATTATCTATCACTTATTTAAGGGTTATACATATCCTTCCAAGGGCAGAACAGTAGGCCTGCACCCATGTTAGCAAAGTAACAGATATGATTTAAATGTGGCTCCAAAGCTTGCCTAGCCAGAAATATCACTTTGTTATCAAAGAGGGAGGTGTTGTATCTCACCTTCTAACCCCCTTTCTGATCTACCATTGGTGGATCTGAAATAGTAACCCTTTTGTTATATAAACAAGATCAATGCAGGTGTCCTTTGGGAGAGAAGGTTGAGTGGAAGGCCTGGGGGACAAAGGTAAAGATGGGTCTGGAGAGGACCCTCCTATTGGGCAGGAAAGGTAAGCCCTAGACACCAGGGTATCTGGGGTAGGCATGAGGGTGAGGAGGCAGCCTCTGCAAAGGCAGCAGGACAAGTAGGATGAGGAAGGGCAGAAGTAGAGACAGGATGGCCTTCTGGATCTTGGAATTCTGCTCAGGCCCATCCAACTGGGTGAACTTAATTTTACCTTTGAATTCCTTCCCTAATTATGACTAGTCCACTCAGGCAGGATATTCCTCCCTAAGTACTACCTTTTTTACTTCTAAGATGGGCAAAACCCAAGACCACCCTTATAAATTGATTGGAACAAGTAAGCAATGGATCAAGAGCAACCATGAAAGTCTTGGTTTTCTCTCTTCCTTCCTCCCTTTCTCTCTCTCTCTCTCTCCTTCTTTTCTTTTTTTTAGACAGAGTCTCAAGCTGTCATTCTGGGTAGAGTGCCATGGTGTTATCATAGCTCATAGCAACCTCCAACTCTTGGGAGCAAGCAATCCTCTTGTCTCAATTTTTCTATTTTTATTTTATTTTATTATTTTTCTTTTTCTTTTTTTTGAGACAGAGTCTCACTATGTTACCCTCTGTAGAGTACTGTGACATCACAGATCACAGCAACCTCAAACTTGGGCTCAAGTGATTCTTTTGCCTCAGCCTCCCTAGTGGCTGGGACTACAGGTGCCTACCACAATGCCCACCTATTTTTTTTTTTTTTTGTTTGTTTGTTTAGCAGGCCTGCGTGGGGTTTGAATCCACCAACTCTGGTGCATTTGGCTGGTGCCCTAACCACTGAGCTATGGGCACCAAGCTGACTTTTCTATTTTTAGTAGAGACTAGGTCTTGCTCTTGCTCAGGCTGGTCTTGAACTTGTGAGATCGAGTAATCCACGGACCTCAGCCCCCGAGAGTGCTAGGATTACAGCAGTGAGCCACCACTGCCCGGCCTTGGTTGTTTCTTGCATATTAAGAGACCCTTGAAGGGACATTCCCTCTTCCCTGGAGCTCTGGAAGGGACACTCTATACCCTGGAAAGGATTCAAGCAGATCCATGGGAGCCACATTGCAGCAGCCCTACTTTCAAAAGCTTTCTCTTTCGATTTTTATGATTGCAGCTGAATTAGTTGAGTTGTGATAACAAAGTAGTAAATGCCGAATTGTGTATGAGTAGACTCTTCATTCCTCAAAGACAATGCCCAGATGTTATTTACATCCCAAATCCATTACTTGCTTCTGAAGTTTTCTAAGTTCTTTGATTTAGTGATCGCTACTCAACAACTTATTATTACATGTTAACAATGAATTTCCTAAGGAAGTATAGGTCCAGATTGTTTCTTCTCTCTGAGCTTTGGTTTACTGTATGAAAGAAGGTCATCAGAGCAACAACTAAGGCTCCTTATTGTGATGAGATCCTACATCTTAAGAAGAAATGGCCCCAGGCATCCAAGGCGGGATGAGCATAGTGTGGTGTTGAGTCAGCTGTGAAAGCAGGTGAAAGTAGGCTACAATGTGCACCAAGCACTCCCTCAAAGGGGAAGAATCAATCCAGTCTCTTTTACCTTTCATTCAGTAAACACTTACTGAGCGCCCAGAATGTATGAAGGAATATTGAAGAAAAGACTTGGTTCTGAAAGGGCTGTCGAGGTGGGGGCAGACCACAGGACATCTTGGAAGGGTTAGTGCCGTCCAGGGAGTGACAGAATTGCAACCTATGCCCTTTGATTGGAAAAATCCTGCCTAATTTCTCCATAGGTACCCTTAATTTGTTAGACTTTTAAGAATTTTGATCAGGGTAGCCATGGGGGTAAGACGGAATTATGAAAATCTACCCCTTGCCTCCCTCTTGAGTCCCAAAGTCAGTGGAACAAGCCAAGGGCTGAAGTGGTCCAATTTGCCTTGTTGGTGACATTGATGCTGGGTTAGCAGCTCATGTTACATGTGTGTATGAACTAGGGGACCTTGGGAACACTAGCCCTTTCCAATCTTTCCCTGAGTTGAGGAGAAGGTAGGTAGAGACTAGACCCATGTACTTTAGGGCCAGCTCTGTCTATGGCACTTTAAAAAAAACAAACAAACAAACCAGTTTTCTAGATCAAATAATGAATACACCTGCCAGTCTGTGATGAAGGAAGGAGGGGTTATTATCTCTCATATTTCACATGCAGGAACATTAAACAATTCAAAGCTTAAGTAATGTTCCCAAGGTCATATGGTGGATTAGCCTCAGAGACAGGGAAAGGATTCAGGTTTCTGGTCCTGCCAGTTTTGCTGCCTCAGCTGCAGATCTTGCTGTCTCCTTAAACCCCGCATTTAGCTAGATTTAGGGGCTGTAGTGGTGAATTGGTTCCATCTTAACTTTCCTCATTAAAAACAAAAATCTTGTTTCCTAATCTCCTACTGCAAAACTACTTTACAACTTTATTGAGCAAGGAAGGCCTGAAAGATCATCAGTTTTCATCCTGGCACGTATGCCTATCCTCTTTCTTTCAGCTCTTGGTTCTGCAGCAGCTGCCTGAGGAAGCCTGGAGAGATCCAGCAAGGATGGGCCGGAACTCCAGCTGCTGGTGAGCAAGTGTTCACTATTTATAGCAGCAAGGGGGCTGCGAAGGAATGGAATTTTTCCTTCTGAGTAGTTTTGATGCAACCAACAGGAAGTGGGCTCTGATAGATACGGAATGAGCTCACACACATAGAGTCTATTATAGGACTTCTCTAACTTGGGCATGCATCACAGGGAGGTCTTGTTGACAGAAAGTCTTCTGGGCCCCATCCCCAGAGTTTCTGATTCATGAGATTATCTTAGACACACTTGGCTGCTGTAGTGAAGTACCATGGACTGCGTGGCTTAAACAATGTTTATTTTTCACAGTTCTGGAGGTTGAAAAGTTTGAGATCAAGCTAGCAGACTTGGTGTCTGGTGAGGGCCCAATTCCAGGTTTATAGACAATGTCTTCTCATTGTGTCCTCACATGGCAAAAGGGGTGAAGGAAGCTCTCTAGAACATTTTTCATACAAGCCCTTTTTTTTTTTTGGCTGGGGCTGGATTTGAACCTGCCACCTTTGGCATATGGAGCTGGCACCTGCTCCTTTGAGCCACAGGTGCCGCCTGAGGGCATTTTTCATAAAGGGCACTGATCCTATTCATGAGGGACCTACCAAAATGCCCTAATCACTTCCCAAAGGCCCCTGAATCCTAATACCATCACCTTGTGGATTAGGATTTCAACATAGGAAGTCTTGGGGAAAGGGACACAAACATTTAGTCCATTACAGTAGTTGTGGGGTATGGTCCCCAAATTTGCTGATAATGCTGGTTCAGAGACCATACTTTGAGAACCACTGCTCTACTTTAAGGAGTGAATTATACAGGAAAGGGTCATTGCAGATAGCAGCAGATTGAACCAAAGGATCACACTAACATGTACCAAAAACTCTTTCTAATGATCTTACTATCTTTGTTAAAACAAAATCAGTTGCTTCTGAGCTGGCATTTCTAGGGCAGATTTTATGACATTTTATAATACATATTACAAGCTAGGACTCATACTCTGTTTAATAAAAAATTTTTATTCCTCTTCTTTCTCCACTAAAAAGATGCAATGAATTCAGTCATTCATTCACATCGTGGTATTGGAGTTAAGGCTGGTAGACTTGACCTCCACTCCAGGCAGCCTAAACCTGGGCCCTGGTGGCTGATGAGGCTGTCATCCATCTTTTATTGAGAACCAAGGAGAAGCTCTGGAAGCTGAGCAGACCAAGACCTTGGGTTTGGCTTCTTAATTTTTTGCTGAAAATTGACCTGTTCGGGTTTTCTGATTCTTTTTGCACAAATTTTGATATTTTATGTTTTCCTTAAAAAAATTGCCCATTTCACTCAGATTTTCAAAATGTGAGCACATACTATGCATTTGTGCAAATAATTCTTTTATGGGGATTATAGTTTCCTATATATGTTTTTGTTACTCTTTTTTCTGATTCCCAATTTTATTTATTTGTATTTTCCCCTATTTTTCTCCCATTTCCTTTTTGATCGGGCTAGCTATTGGATTGTTAGTTATTGTTACTGTTATTCTTTTTCAATGAACCAGCTATTAGATTTCTTTGTTGATATGAGGAACTGCAGAAGGTCTGAGATTCTCTCCTACTTGCAAACTAGCAAGTTAGTTGGCCAGCAGCCTTCTAGGTCAGAGAGAGCTAGAGTGTTAGCACTTGCCCAGTTCCCTGAATCCCAATTCCCACAGGCTGACACCACCACAAAAGGGATAGGTTGTTGGCAACATCATGGATTATAGGAGAGAAATCTAAATCCTAAACTTAGGGAACCTGAATCTTTTGTAATGAATAATAAGAGGCCAGCCCTTGGCTCTGATAGAGGGATTCTCTTTACCTTCCCAAGCTGTTTGCTACACAAACTTCCTTGAGAAGATGGTCTAGAACAAAGGCAGCCAATACCTCTGCTCCTGAGGTGTGCAGAAACCCAGAGATGCAAGAAGAATTTGTTGTCAAAACCACAAGGTGGTCTCCATCTAGGTCCAGTTGCTTCTTGTACAAAAATCCAATTATTGAGGCAACGAGGATTATGAAGATGTCAGAAGAATGCAAGAAGTGGCCTCAAATCTGTCTCTCTGCCAACAGAAATCATAGGCTTTTAAAAGAGAAGCCCTGTACCTTGGAGCAAGTTGTGGTTTATCTCACAAGGGGGCTACTTGCATTGCCGTCAGGTTGAAGGGTAAATCTTGGCATCAGGAAGTCTCCTCTGGGGCCTTCAGAATCTCAACTCTTTTGTCTTATAGAAAACCCATCATTTCAGGCTCGGCTCCTATAGCACAGTGGTTACAGTGCCAGCCACATACACCGAGGCTGGCGGGTTTGAAATCAGCCTGGGCCTACCATACAATAATGACAGCTACAACAACAACAACAACAAAAATAGCCAGGCATTGTGGTGGGCACCTGTAGTCCCAGCTACTAGGGAGGCTGAGGCAAGAGAATCACTTAAGCCCAAGAGTTTGAGTTTTCTGTGAGCTGTGATGCCATAGCACTCTACCGAGGGTGACATAGTGAGACTCTGTCTCAAAAAAAAAAAAAAAAATCAAAAAAACCAAACCATCATTTCAGTCTGAGTGTGATGGCTCACACCTGTAATTCCAGCACTTTCGGAGGCCTAGGCCAGAGGATCACTTAAGGCCAGTCTGAGTCCATTATTCCTGCCAAACAACTCAAAGGATCAAGTAGTTAAGGGAGAGGATTCTAAAAAACATACAGGGATTCATGGAACTGGATACAAATTGTCTAACAATCAATTCTACTGATTTGGTTCCAAATTCATTATATTCTTTCTGTTTTTTGGTTCCAAATTTCCTTCTTTCCTTCTTTCATCCTTCCTTCCTTCCTTCTTTCCCTCAAGCTGTTGCCCTAGGTAGAGTGCTGTGGCATCACAGCTCACGGCGACCTCCAACTTCTGGGTTTAAGCAATTCTCCTGCCTCTGCCTCCCAAGTAGCTGGGACTACAGGTGCCCTCCATAATACCCATCTTGTTTTTCTATTTGTAGAATTGAGGTCTTTCTCTTCTCAGGTTGGTCTCCAACTCCTGAGCTAAGGAGATCCATCCACCTTGGCCCCTGGAGTGCTAGGCTTACAGGTGTTAGCCACCGCGCCCAGCCAAAAATTATTCTTTTTCTATATTCTTGAGGTGGATAATTACTTCCTTCACCTTCATTCTTCTTAAAATGATTTTTAAAACTTTTGGCTCCTTCTCTGACCAATTATTTGAGTATATCTCATAGGTTTTTAATGAGTATTGTTTAACTTATTATTAGTTGATAAATTATCTAGCTTTCCCTTCTTAGTTATGGAAGTCAAATGTTTGAAACAAAATAAGTCCATCATTTTTAGAGACCCTTATTCAATTTCCTTTGGAAGTTACTTTCTTTAACTCAGACCCTTGTAGATAAAAGCTATAAAGCCCTTTAATAAGATCTCTGTGGCGTGTATGCTAAGGTTAAATTATACTTTATTGAAATGTAGGAGAAAATGGAGTTTTTCTTCCTTCCTTCCTTTTCTCTCTCTCTCTCTTCTTCTTCTTCTTCTTTTTTTTTTTTTTTTTTGATAGAGTCTCACTCTGTGCCCTGAGTAGAGTGCCATGGGCTCATAGCTTGTAGCTCAAACTCCTGGGGCTCAAGTGATCCTCTTGCTTCAGCTCCCCAAGTAGCTGGGACTACAGGCTCCTGCCACAATACCTGCCTAGTTTTTCTATTTTTAGTAAAGACAGGGTCTCACTCTTACTCAGGCTTGTCTCTAACTCCTAAACTCAAGCAATCTTCCCATTTTGGCCTCCCAAAGTATTAGAATTATAGGTGTGAGACACTGCATCCAGCTTAGAAAATGGAGCTGGAAGATGAAGATTCGAGTCCTGACTGTGCCACTTTGTAGGGTAACCAAACAAATAACCCACTTTGAGTCTCTCTTTTGTCTACAAATTTAAGTTTGAATTACATTATCTCTAAGGTTCTTTTCAATTTAGGACTGTGAGAAATGTGGAATTAGTTTCAGCGAGCAACTGGTTTGATGATTTCTAGGGCAACTTGTTAGTGGAGGCAGTGTGGCCATAGAAGCTGGAGAAGCCAAGTGCAACCCTTGCCCAGGGCAAGCAAATGCTTCCATGTGTTCACATGTTCTCTTCCGTGACACACAGGAGAGACAAGCTGCATGGCCCCGGGAGCCCACTACCTCCCCATTAGGAGCAGGACTCCTAGGTTCTCAGAGGGACCCAGAGGCTGCTTCCGGAGGCTAAGTCAGCGCTGCAGCCTCCCCTTTCTAAAGTCTTCCTGGCCCCAGAAGCTCCCTCACCACAGAGTTATATGTTTCCAGGCTTCTTTCCCCTTAGGTGTGTGGAACGCTATAGGGGCTGGGCCTTTCTCCTGGGATCTTTCCACGGTGTGTCTGTCCTCCTGTACGGAGGGGAATCTGTCTCTGTGAATCTGCCTAAGTTTTCTTTTTTGCTACTTTCCACTTGTAAGTTTTCTCCCAATAAATCTTATTTTAAATTTATACCATGGGCACTATGTGCTCCTGCCCTTTTTGTACAACCCATAGTATTCGACAAACATAATGCTAAGTGCATTATGTACACATCTCACTTACTGGGGCTAACAAGCTTGATGGTGACGTTTATCACCCCCACTTTACAAATAAGGGAAACCCAGTGCTCAGCACAGTTGAGCAGTTTGCCCAGGGTCACGTTTGTTTGGTTTCCAAGTGTATGATTGTTCAATAACTGTAAAAGAGCATCATTCCCGTTCATGGTATCCTAGATGATTTTCTTGCAGGTGGAACTAAGGGTCTTTTTCAAACAAATCCATATATTATGACAAATTTTCAACTGATGAAAGTGAAGTGCAAGGGTTACCTTTCTAATGTGCCCAAAAGTATCATTATGGACTAGCAGCTGTCCTAATGCAAATGGCTCTCTTATAGGAGGGCATCAATGCATGGAAATGAAAATGTATGTTTCTGAATTAAATGTTTATGATTAATTAATTTATTTTTTGAGACAGAGTCTCACTCTGTCACCCTAGGTAGAGTGGTGTGGTGTCCGAGCTCTCAAATACCTCAAACTCTCGGGCTTGAGCAATCCTCTTGCCTTAGCCTCCTGAGCAGTAGAGACTACAAGCATGCACCACCATGCCTGGTTAATTTTTTCTATTTTTAGTAGAAATGGGGTCCCTCTTTTGCTCAGGCTTGTCTCTAACTCCTGAGCTCAAGCAGTCTACTCAACTTGCCTTCCCAGAGTGCTAGGATTACAGGTGTGAGCCACCACACCCAGTCCTAAATGAAATGTTTAATTCAAGATACACTGAGCACTTGTGAGAAGGCCCAGCCCAATCTTGGAGAGAAAAAGGAATTAGGTGTAGGTCAGCGGCTGATATCTTGACCTCAGAGGTTTTAGGGTGGAACCCGCAAGAGGACCACAGCTTCTCACTCTTACTGGTCTGTTGATGCTGTTTCCTGGGTCTCGTGGGGAAAATTATGGGAACTCGGGTGTCTGCAAAAGTTCCATAGCATTGCTGCTTGAAGAAATAATTTGTTTTTCTGTTGTTGATATAGAAGTCAATGATTAGTAACATCTGTTTTTTAAAGGCAGATGGGGGGGATATCTTCATTTTTAAAGAATTAACTTTATTATGTTTCATGAGCTAAAAATGACTCTTTGGATCCGTAGCGCATCAGACCCAGATGGGGCTGTAGAGATCTCCTCGCTTCCTATCAGTGTTTTGTTTCAAAATATCTTTTAATTCTTTTCCATACAGCACAAATGTCCTACTTCCACATGCTATTTTCAGTTTTTGTGAGCAAAATATTCTTCTGAGATCTGCCAGCACTCACATTAACTCATTCTCTTCTTTTCTCCGAGGCTCAGCAAATGATGAATTCTCTGGGGTCCAAATGGAGCCCAGACTTCTAGATTTTCTCTTGAGTTGGCTTTCATTTGGTTTAAACAGATTATCACTTCACGGCAGCTAGCAGCCTTCAAAGTGCCCCCAGAGGACCTGGGATAGAGCATACACGTACATACACTTTCAACACCCCGACACGCGCTGTGTGCAACCATGGCTGGACAAAGTGCCTCAAAAATGAGACTAATGCTCACATGAGTTTGTGAAGTCAGGTGCAAGACATTGCTGTCACAATATAAACTCATACATTTGACTGCTCATTCATGCAAGAGGCACAAAGAGCCTCACAGAAACACACACATACTTTCATACAGAAACCAACACATTACCCCAAGAAAGCAGATGGATGCAGGGGGGTCTTACTGTAGGAGACATACAAAAACCTTCACTGGGTCCTGAGATAAAAGGAGAATAGGAACTAGGAGAAAAGTAAATAAGGGACAAGCTCAGATAACTGTTTTACTCAGATGAGAATAAATCAAAGACAGCCCAAACCAACAAAATAATAGGGTCCTGGAATTTCGTACTTGGAATGTAGGACAAGGAATAATTCCAGCAGTGGGAGTTGCTGTGACTCACCAGCAATACCAAGAGAGGTGAGAGTTGTGGTCTACTCACCAACGCCCCTGGTTCAGGAGTGGGGAACCTGTGGCCTCAAGGCCACATGTGGCTTTCTAGATCCCCAAGTGTGGACCCTCCATTGAGCCAAACTTCACAGAACAAATTGCTTTAGTGAAAGGATTTGTTCTGTAAAATGTGGATTCAGTCAAAAGGCCACACTCAAAGATCCAGAAGGCCACACTTAGCCCCAGCAAATGTAAACATGGTGGGACTCAAGTTGATTTTCTTCTGACATATCATCAGTTTCAGAGCTAAGGAAGTTGATCAGATTAAATATAGACAAAACAAAGTAGCTACATTTTGTCTGTTCATCTCAATATGCTAATTTTGTGTCCTTGCTTTATTTAAGAAGTTGAAGGCTTTAGTGAGGGAAATTAAGAGAATTAGGAGAGACAGACTAGAACTGGGGGGAAGGAAATATAATACAGGTATTTAGGAAAAGAGGTAAGTAAAGAAAAGGTTGGTGAACAGGGAAGTATCATCAGACTCCAAAACCAGTGCTTTGGTGCCCCTTGGCTAAAAGGGCCCAGCGCAGGGCACCTCCTAGTCACAGGCAACAGTCAAGGGCCTCCAGGCCTTTCTCCTGTGAGTCCTCGGAGGTGTTTGTGTGGCACACATCCCGTGCCCTGGGTGCTCACGTGGAGCACAGGTCTCTAACATTCTCCTCTGTGCAAGTCAACGTGGCGACTTTGGCTTGTGGACTTATGGCAAAATCACTAGGCACTGATGGAGGATTCTTTGTGGTCCATGCTGAACTAAGCTCAGTGGAACATGTTCATAAATAAGCATTCCTAGTTCACCAAATGATGTCTGTGCTCAAGATGTTGGGCTAGGAGTTGTGTATGCATGTCTTTGTGGGGAGGGTTGACAGGTAGTGGGAGACCTAGCTGCTCCCTCTCAGGAGGTTATACTCTAGTAGGGGTGGGTATATTTGTGTGCAAGTAACTCACAACCAAGTTCAAGTTACAGGTGCTGCAGGGAAGGCACAGAGGGAATGCTGGGGGTGGGGAAACTTCTTCGTACTTATCCTTGCTCCATGGTAGGCAGTTTTACAGAAATAATTTCATGCAATTCTCCAAAGACCCTTGAGAGATGAATATTTATAATAAAGGATACTGATGTTTAGAGATGGCTAGTGACATCCTTCGCAGATCACAAAGGCAGAAGGTGACAGGGCCAGGGTTCTAATCCAGTCTTTCTGACTCAAAAGCTAATGTTTTAGTCCCTATACCAGTGGTCTCAAACTGGGAAACCTAACCCAGAGGTATACAAAGATATTTCACAGGGTATTAAATAGTTTTAAGGATATGGTCACTTTTATCTTCCAAAAATGGCTTAAACAATTTGGTACCCTTTTTGTCAGGATAAGAAGGCCTGTTGGCTGTCTTTGGAGAATGAATCTTGCTCTGTAAACCTACATCTTGCTCTTGCTCTGTGAATCTATCTTTCTATTCTTGACAAACTTTGTTTCATGTTTTACCTGTTTTTTGAGACAGAGTCTCAGTTTGTTGCCCTGGGTAGAGTGCCTGGCATCGTAGCTCACAGCATCCTTAAACTCTTAGGCCCAAGCAATCTTCCTGCCTCAGCCTCCTGAGTAGCTGGGATTATAGGCGACCACCACAATGCCAGCTAGTTTTCCTATTTTTAATGGAGATAGGTCTTCTTGCTTAAGCTGGTCTCAAACTCCTGTGCTTAAGCAATACTCTGGCTCAGCCTCTTAGAGTGCCAGGATTACAGGTCTGATCCACCATCCCCAGCCATTTCATGATTAAAAAAAAAAAAAAAAGTAAACCTCCACAGTGACCACCTCTCTACATTGACCACTTTCTTAAATTGACCTAATTTTCATAGACCAGACATGTACCACACGTATGTATCAGTACAGTGGCCTAGTTCTTTATGTTGACCAATTTGTTACAGTCCCTTGGGTGGTCAACGTACAGAGGTTATACCGTATATCCCATCCACATGCTCTTCTGGAATCTTGGTACTCCCTTCGGAAGGAGGAGGCTATGTCTTTCCCCCTGATGCAGGGTGGGCCTTTGTTGATAGCAAAAGTGATGCTTCCTGACTTGTAGGGCGAGGTCATAAAAGGCAATGAACCTTCCACCTGGTTCTTTTTGGAGATGCTTGCTTTTGGAACCCAGCCACCATGCTGTGAGGAAGCCCAGAGCTCATGGTGAGGCCATGTGGAAAGGTACTGTGTTGGGGGTGGGGCCAAGACCAACCCAGCTTTGACGATTCATATGAGAACTTGCAGGACTCAGTATATGCCTGTGATTTCTATCTTTTCTTTCCTTTTTTTTTTTTTTTTGCAGTTTTGGCTGGGCCTGGGTTTGAACCTGCCACGTCCAGCATATGGGGCCTGTGCCCTACTCCTTTGAGCTACAGGCACTGCCCCCTTCCTTCCTTTTTTTGAGACAGAGTCTCACTATGTTGCCCTTGGTAGAGTGCCATGGCGTCACAGCTCACAGCAACCTCAGACTCTTGGTCTTAAGTGATTCTCTTGCCTCAGCTTTCCAAGTAGCTGGTACTACAGGTGCCTGACACAAAGTCCCGTCATTTTTTGGTTGTAGCAGTCATTGTTGTTTGGCAGGCCCATGCTGGGTTCTAACCCACCATCTCTGGTGTATGTGACTGGTACCCTAGCTGCTGAGCTACAGGCGCTGAGCCTCTTTTTTTTTTAGAGACAGAGTCTCACTCAGTCACCCTTGGTAGAGTGCCATGGCATCTTAGCTGACAGCAACTTCAAACTCTCTTGGGTTCAAGTGATCCTCTTGCCTCAGCCTCCCAAGTAGCAGGGATTACAGGTACCTGCCATGATGCCTGGCTATTTTTAAGAGACAGGGGTCTCATGCTTGCTCAGGCTGGTCTCAAACTCATGTGATTCATTTCTTAACAATGAAAGGGTACAAGGCGAAAATCAGCAAAGGGAAAAGACACATGGCGCCAAGTCAGGGGGAAACCAGGGACAAGCTTCCAAGAGTTTTCTTCCCTTGAAGTCACACAAGATGCATTTTATTTCTCCAATAATCAGTTGTAACAACACTGCAAAATGCTGTCTACCAGGGAAGGGCTTAGTGACACAGTGCTCAGGTTTTTAACACAGGCTGGTCATGTAGGCACCCCTTGCCTAGCAAGTACCAAGATTCTAAACCCTCAGAAGGAAAGTAGATGTTAGGCATAAACCACATTTTTTTGGAACAGTTTATATACAGTAAACCACTCTATATCATTTAGGGTGGTAGTGGGATCCCTCCCCAAATTCCAATTCCTAAATGCCAGCCAAGGGCCAACCTTGCAAGCAGGCCTCTCCAGGATAGCAGCTGGGCTTGCTCTTTAATTCTTTTCTGCACAGGGTACAGAGCCTCCAGCCTCCATCCTGAGATTTCTGCTGACAGCGGGCAACCACGTGCTGTGTATGTGATCACAGGGAATCATCTTGGAATCAGATTTCTGGCCCCTTAGTCAAGCCACACCTGTTGACACCAACATGACACAGAGACAAATTTTCCTTGATGAGCCCTGCCTAGATTTACAGGATGTCCCAAAAATAGCCCCTAAAATTGCTGTACATAATGTATGTAATTTTACAAAGAGGTGACCATCGTGTAGAGAATATTTTGTAAATATTTTATAATGGATATTTTATAAATAAAGATACATTTCCCTATGTGTAGTAACTTGAGGGGCAATTTTGGGACACCAAGTTTGTAGCTTTGTGAACAAAGTAAATGATTGTTACTATTTTAGTTTACTAAGTTTTGGGTAGTTTGTTATGTAGCAATAGGTAGGGAATTTTTTTCCGGATTCTAATCCCCTGTAGGCACTCTTCTAAAATTGATCAGATTGAGAATCTGGGATCAAGACAGTCCCTTTCACAAAGACTATTTTTTTCTCTTTCCATAGTACAGTTGTATACCCACCCCTCCTACTTTGTCCTAGGTCTGAGGTCAGGAAACTTTACCCGGAAAGGACCAGTCTGTACATATTTTAGGATCTGTAGGCCCCATGCTATCTCTTTGTGAGTTCTTCTCTGTGCATGTGTATTTCACAATCCTTTTAAAAATGTAAAAAACATTCTTAACTGGAGGGCTATACGAGAAACAGGCTAGGCAGGATTTGATCAGGATTTGGCCTTGGTTTGCCAACCCCTGTCCTAGATAATTAAAAAAGCAAAAAACAGGAAACAAAACAGAACCTCCAGTGCTGCAGACAAAAGGACAATTTGAAATAATGTCAATACTGAAAAAGAGAATGACTCAACTGTTTGAGGAACAAACCCTTTTGCAAGCCAGGTGGTTTATAATTCTTTGTTTTCAACTGTATTAAAGGAGAATCTAATCAAGTTTTTAGCTGGGTAGATCTTTAAAAATAATTTTAGATGTTAGATCACTGTGATTGTTGATTTAGAACTTGGAAGGCATTCAGAAAATTAAGTAAAATGGCAATTACAAAATTTATTCCATTTCCTCCTACTTATGTCAACAATATTCTTTGCTCATATCTATAAAAAAAAATAGGAATAGCATTCACATAGAAGCTTGTCTCATTCTAGTCATTAGTTATATGAATCAAAAACTACAAAAATAATTGGAAAAACGTCTTATTAAGAGATATATTTTCAATAAAATTTTACTTTTTGTCTTTATTTTATTTTTATTTATTTATTATTTTTTGAGACAGAGCCTTAAGCAGTCGCCCTGGGTAGAGTGCTGTGACATCACAGCTCAAAGCAACCTCCAACTCCTGGGCTCAAGCAATTCTCCTGCCTCCACTTCCCAAGTAGCTGGGACCACAGGTGCCCGCCACAATACCTGACCACCCCTTGGTTGTAGCCATCATTGTTGTTTGGTGGGCCCAGGCTGGATTCGAACCCTCCAGCCTCCCAGTGTATGGGCTGGCATCTTAGCTTCTTGAGCTACAGGTGCTGAGCCATGATTAACAACGTTTTTATATATTTATGTTGTTATGTTCAATGGTCTACTATTAATCGTCATTATTACTTAATCTGGAGCAAAAAAAAAATTTTTTTTTTTTTGACACAGAACCAACCTACATAAAATGCCCTGGCATCACAGCTCACAGCAACCTCCAACTCCTGGGCTTAGGTGATTCTCTTGCTTCAGCCTCCTGAGTAGCTGGGACTATAGGCACCCACCACAATGCCCAGCTATTTTTGTTGTTGTTGTTGCATTTCAGCTGGGGCCAGGTTTGAACCCGCCACCCTCAGTATATGGGGCTGGCGCCCTACTCACTGAGCCACAAGCACTGCCCTGGAGCAAAATTTTTAAACACCTTAGAGACAGGCATCCTCAAACTATGTCAGCGGGCCACATGTGCCCGCCTAGGACATTTATCCGGCCTGCCAGGTGTTTTTGCCACGCTGCCTGTCTTGCTTAGCAGCCGACTCGTTCTGGGGCCCGCAGTCTGGCCCTTGAATGGTTTGAGGGACAATGAACTGGCCCCCTGTTTAAAAAGTTTGAGGACCCCTGCCTCAGAGCCTAATAGGCACAGGAAATTTCCATTTCTGTGCATATTTGTGATAGAGATATGTGAGTGATCAATATACTACTATTAAGAATAAAATATATTGGCTTGACGCCTGTGGTTCAAGCGCCTAAGGCCACAGCCACATACACCTTAGCTGGCCAGTTAGAATCCAGCCTGGACCGCTAAATAACAATGGTGGCTGCAAGCAAAAAATAGCCGGGCGTTGTGGCGGGCACCTGTGGTCCCAGCAGCTTGGGAGGTGGAGGCAGGAGACTCGCTTGAGCCCAGGAGTTGGAGGTTGCCATATCACTTTACCCAGGGCTACAGCTTGAGGCTGTCTCGGGGAAAAAAAAAATAGAATAAAATATATTAGCATAATTTTTAAAAATTAAATCATAGCTGTGTACATTAATGCAATCATGGGGTACAATGTGCTAGTTTTACACACAATCTGAAATGCTTTCATCAAACTGGTCAACATAGCCTTCATGACATTTTCTTAGTTATTGTGTTAAGACATTTATATTCTATACCTAGTAAATTTCACATGTACCCTTGTAGGATGCACTGTAGGTGGGGACCCACCAACCAGTAGAATGGAAATAGAAGTTCAGGGAAGAAAAAAATATAAAATTTCCTATTGTCAAGAAGAGCTTATTTTTGTTTTTTTTTCTTGTCTTTTTTTTTTTTTTTGAGACAGAGTCTCACTTTGTTGCCCTCAGTAGAGTGTCATGGTGTCATAGCTCACAGCAACCTAAAACACTTTGGGTGATCCTTTTGCCTCAGCCTCCCACATAGCTGGGACTACAGGTACCAACCATAATACCCGGCTACTTTTTAGAGACAGGGTCTTGCTCTTGCTCAGGCTGGTCTCGAATTCCTGAGCTCAAGTGTTCTGCCTGGATCAGCCTCCCAGAGTGCTCGGATTATAGGTGTGAACAACCACACCCAGCCCTTAATTTAGTTTTTAATGGATAATAGTGGCTTTTAAATTCTTGTAAATTTTAGATTCCACTGGATACATTTAATAAAGTGATATGACTATTTTTCTTTAAAATTTCAATATTTATAATATACCAGACAAGCAGTTCTCAAAGTCCCTGAGCCAGCAGCCTTGACGTCATCTAGGAATTTTACAGAAATGCAAATTCTCAGGCCAGACTCCTGACCCACTAAATCAGAAACTCTGAGAATAGACCTGGCAGTCTGTGCTTTAACAAGCCCTCCTGGTGATTCTGATATATGTTCAATTTTGAAAACCACTGCATCAGCCAGGTGTGATGGCTTATACCTATAATCCTAGCACTCTGGGAGGCTGAGGCCAGAGGATCACTTGAACACAGGAGTTTGAGGTTGTCGTGAACTAAGCTAACGCCATGGCACTCCAGACTGGGCAACAGAGTCTGTCTCACATACACACAAAAAAATGGCACCTGTGGCTCAAAAGGGTAGGGTGCCGGCTCCATATGCTGGAGGTGGCAGGTTCAAACCCAGCCCCGGCCAAAAAAAAAAAAAAGCAAACCAATGCATCAAAAATTACTTTCTCTGCAGCTACTTAAAATTATAATGAAAATCTATTTATGCCAATTTAAAATGTGTGAGTGGACACATGCATTTTAAAGAAAATTCTATTTTACAATTCATTTAATGACAACTTGTGATCACAAAATTTCCCTACTTTGGTTATGTCTTTAGAAAAAAGTTTGCAAATTAGCACTATTTGCAAAAGTTACTCTATTAGTTGTGCTGTCATTTTTCTTACGGTTGACCAAAGATAACCTACACTTACAGCTATTATGCCGTCACACAAAATGATCACGTAACAAATCAGACCCAGCATTTAAAAAACTAAACCTAGGGAAAGAATTAGGTCTGGGGCAGGAGACATATGGTTTTACAGAAAAGTATTTGAGGAATGTTTGAGCATCACTATATCATAGCCTGTGCCTCTTTATACCTTTAGACTAAAGAGAGTTTTCTCCCTTAGAGGAAGGAGTGGATGGGGTCAAGCACTGGAGATGGCTTCACATGGAAACTGGGTAGCACTGGACACACATGAGAGAGAAGAGCATTGCCGGCAGAGAGAGCAGCGTGAGAAAGGGTCAGGGATGGGAAGGCACAGGTGTGAGTGAGAGAAGAGTTGGGCTAGGCTGGGGCACAAGCGTGAGTAGAAAATAGTAGGAACTAAATTTGCAAAGACAAGCTTGCAGTGATGCCAAGGCCTTACTTTGAGCAAGAGAGAGATGCAGGAAGAGTTGTGTTTTGTTGGAACTAACTTGGAATGGCTCAGGTAGGAGTGACTGAGGCAGGGAGACTAATGCTAGAGCAGCACCGTGGAGCCCACCCTTACCCTGGGAGGGCTGTTACCACCTCTGCTAGCTGGGAAAGTCCCTGCCTGCCATCACTGAAAAAGTGTAGGTGATGCCACCCAACCCAGGGAGACTGGCATACCCTAGGGACAGAGAGTCATGTTGCTGTTCTGAGGAGATATGGCCCATCTGTCATTTGGGGCTGTAGCCTGGTGTCACGTTTTAAACCCTGCCAGTTCCTCAATGGCAATCATGCTCACCTCCTGAGATCAATGAAATGGCTGCAAAATGCCTGGAGTTGCTCAGGCAGAAGGAATTCACAAACTCTTGGAACACAGTTATTGTTTTCGCGGCTTCTATTTAACCAAGGACACACCAGGGAGAAAAAGCATTACATCACCAAAGCAGTCTCTCATTGGCTGCCCATTCCCCAAGGGGCGGTTCTCTTTCCACTTGCTTAGTTCTCCTAAGTATTATATATAGCGCAGAAGCATGTCCTGTCACTTCAGTTTCCAGATTCAATTCCTCTGATGTCATTAGGTTACGGCAAGAGAATGAGATAGCACAATGCTGGTAAATTTTAGTTGATAGAAATGATGTCCCTTTAGTTGAGAGAAAGATGCTCTGTGCTTCATGTTGAGTCCTCTAAGGTTGCTTTCGATTTTGCATTACTGTATTAATTCATAATGCAATATACACGAGGGAGGAGGATAATAAAATTGTGCCTGTAGCTCTTCTACTTAGCACCCTATAAAATGGGATGCAAATGAATTTGTTCTGTCAGTGCCTTTCATCAAAAAGCTTCGGTTTACGGTTCCTGCAAGGATTCCCGTCTGTTTGCTCGTGAGTTTCAGATGTCAACTTCGTGCTTTATCATCTGTCTCATTGCTTGAAGGTTAATAACTGAACTGATTGTTTATAAAAAGTCATATATAATTATGTAGAAGGAAAGGAGGAAATTGTCCCTATTGCTTTTCTCCAGACTTGAATTTGATGTTCCTTTTGGATGAGAGACAGTGTTAAAATGAATACCTCATATATTTTTGGCAGTTAAAAAGCAACATAGTTTTAAAGTGAAATTTCACTTAACCCATCAAATGGTCCTCAACATTTGATGAACAAAAAATGTGAAGAATAAAATTTCAAAGGAATTTGATTATGAAACAGCCACTGGGCATGTACAGTAATAACATTTTAAATGGCTATATTATTTTTCTTTTCTGAGATCATTTTTAGTGAAATTACTTGATGGTAGAACCAGAGGGCTAGCCAGGGAGACAAAACTCATTGGTTTCTGAAATAATCAAAAGTAGTATCCTCTGCTGAGATGGAATCTTCCTCAGGAACTGGAGGCTTACCCCAGCTCCCTAAGCAGCCTTGCTGGTCTCCTGCACATTACTTCTGGGGTAGCCGTGGGAGGTTACCCCCTGCTACCCCTTTTAGATGTAGGGTGAGGAGGCCCTAGGAGGTGCCAAAACTTTTCTGAGGACACAAAGCCCCTAAATCAAGTGAAACCAGAGCCTCTGGACTCCTGGGAAGAGCCCTGCCCCTATAGGGCTCTCTTTAGAGAGCAGTTCACCCAGTGGCTTCAAGTTTCCAATTATTGGCAATAAGGAGGCTTCAGGGAAGGGAGATCTCAAAGCCTCGTAGCATCACAACATACAAAGATCTGACCCAGGATGTGGATTTCTTTTTTCTTTTTCCTCTCCTTTCTGGAACACAAATCAAATTGCAATGATGTCCAAAGGAACCCTTTAATAAAACTATGTTTTGAGAAGGGCTTTTCTGTTTCCAGAGAGCTTTTGGGTTGATATTTTTGCGTCTGAATGTCAGAGGCAACATGGTATTGTGATTAAAAGCTTAGGCTTTGCAGTTATGCTGGATCGGGCTTCTGGCTTCAATATTTACCAGCTACATGGCCTTGTTGATGAACATTTTCTAAACTTTAATTTCCCTTTTTGTAAAATTGGGGTAATAAGTCTACTTCATAATCTTGGTGCATAGATTAAGTGATACACACACACACGCACACACAATGTTTAGCACAGTGCCTGGCACATAGTAAACATGCAAAGAAATTAAGTTGATTATTAAAACTACTATTGTAAATTTGACCCACTATTGAAAAGCTCTAGGTTGCTGAATCCTTTTCTTTCTGCAAAGTAACCCAATAGAGTGCATCTTAGGGAGTTGGGGTGGAGAAAAAATATACTTTTAGTTTCCACTTCAGGAGTCCCTGTCTTTACTTGGGTTTTTATAGACTGGGTGAAGGCTAGAATAATTCCACTGGTGGCCCCAGCCTTGCCATAAGCAAGCTATGAGTTTTCTCTCAGGTGGAGGACCAGGAGGCCCACAGACAAACAGTGGGATCTCCTATTTCTGCTACAATTTCTGTCTTTTGCTGGAATTAGGTATAGTCTACTGGACTATGATTTTAGAGGACAGAGCATTTCTAATCCTTAAAACCTTTTTCTTCTTGCATAGGACAGCCTAGACTTAACAGTAATGTATCACATATTTCAAAATAGCTAGAAGAGAGGTTTTTAAATATCCTCACCTAGCCCAGAGCACATGGTCTCAAGAGGCTTGAGAAAAGGAGCCTCCAGTAACTGGGTTTCAGTTTGCTTTTATCCTTCATGGAGACAGGAATTACATGTAACATCCTAAGTCAACAGGTGGAAGACATACATTGGTATGGTCCTATGGTCCAAACTGGGTAAAGAAAGGAAGAAAGCTTTGTCTAAAGCTTTGGAACGTTTTAACTTATGATGTCTATTAATTAGAGACAAGCCACCTTCAGAAACTTCAGCTATCAACACTTAGAGAACTAAAAATTGACCTATCATTCGATCCTACAATTCCTTTATTAGGTATATACCCAGAAGATCAAAAATCACATTACAATAAATATATTTGTATCAGAATGTTTATTGCAGCCCAATTCATAATTTCCAGGTCATGGAAGAAGCCCAAGTGCCCATCGATCCACGAATGGATCAATAAACTGTGGTATATGTACACCATGGAATACTATGCAGCTGTAAAGAAAGATGGAGACTTTGCCTCCTTCATGTTTACATGGATGGAACTGGAAAATGTTCTTCTTAGCAAAGTATCACAAGAATGGAAGAAAAAGTATCCAATGTACACAGCCCTATTATGAAATTAATTTATAGTTCTCAAATGAAAGCTACAACCTAATTCTAGCCCAAGAATATGGGGAGGGGTAGGGGAAGGGAGGGGAGAAGGGTCGATGAGTATGGGAGGGTGACTAGAGAGATCACCTATATGGTCTGTCTAACAAGGATACAAGTGAACTTTTCTAGAAATAGAGTATAAATGTTTTAACACAATGACTAAGTAAATGACACAGAGTCTATGTTAACCAGTTTGATGAAAATATTTCAAATTGTATATGAAAACACTACACTGTACCCCATGTTTGCATTAATGTATATAGCTATCATTTAATAAAAAACAAAAAAAAAGAGACTTCAGCTATCAGTTAAGTAAATTGATGGCCTACAGATGTGGTTTAAGCTTTCCTTGGGATCGCCTTAGGCCTGTTAATGATCTAGTATCTTTATGTTACAAAGAATGTCTCCCAAAGAGAGGGAGTTTGACAAAGGTTGTCTGGCCTTCATTCTCCTCAAGGCTGGCAACCGAGTTTTAGGGTTTTTGTCTTGTCCTTTTTGCCAAGAGGGGGTCCATTCAGTCTGCTGGGGGGCTTGAGATTTTCAGTTCACACTAATTTACCTTGATTTGATCATTACAGTTTATACATGCATGGAAACTTTGGTTTGCCCTGTAAATATGTACAATGATAATGAAGCCAGAAAAAAGGCCTGCAAGATGGGGTCTGAGAAGCTAAGCTGAAGCAGTGCAGCTGACCTAGACTGCTCAGCCTTCCCCACGTACCTTCCCTGATTACCCATCATTATGAGGGTATTTATCTCAGAAGACTCTGAGGAGGTAGTCACACGTAGACAATAGGTGTTGTGATATTGGTAGAGTAAAGGCTACTTGATGATATGGTGTTTTCTCTGATGATTCTTTTAGATACTTAGTTAAAGTGAAAATCACCTTTCTGTTGTTTAAACATTTTGCATCTTTAGAATGAAGATTACTTTGATGTTTCTTCCTATCAGATAAAATTTACAAGGTTGGTTTTCCTTGTATTTCATTATAGAAGTTGTTAGAATTGTAACTGAGGTAGAACAGAATTGAGAGGCTACTTTCACTGTTCTCCAGAATCACTGGCCTTCTGACAAATAGTTTGTTTGGACCTACACCCTGTCTCTGCATGTTGGCTAGACTGTGACAGGTGGCCCAACTCTTTTCATCCAATAACAACATATAAATGGTAAATTGGAAAAAACACCAAAAACACTTCCTGAAGAAATGTCTCAGCTGGAGCTAGTGGAGACTCAGAAGATCTGGAAAGTAAAGTCAGCCTTTTCTTGCATCAATCTACCAGTATTCCCAGGGGGAAGGATCTCTACGAGGGGAGTGAGAGGAACCTGCTATTGTTAGATGTTGACAGGTGGGAAGGTGCTGAAAAGAGCCAGGCTGAGTAGAGTCAATAGCAGAGACTTATTAAGAACATCTACAAGCAGATGGGCTGCCACCGAAAATGGAAAATGGAAAATGGCAACAGCTCCAGCCTGGAGTTAGGGTAAGGGGATTCTTTTAAAGCAATTCAAGGTATGGTACACACGTAGCTCAGGAGGTCAGCCTGTCCTATGACAGAGATCAAAGGTTATCTGCTGGAGAGCTTGTAAAAGGTCTGAGGGTTATCTGCTAGAAGTCTTGTGTCCCCTGAAAGGAATGTTTTAAACCAGGAAAGCAAGGAGAGCTCTGTTCTTGGCTTGATGAACCTCCAGACCCACGAGAGCCAGAGAAAGATGACCACCTATCAGTGGAGACTCAAGAACTGCAAGAGGGCTGTTTCCAGAACTGCTTCCCACCCAGGGGTCAGGACTTCATGCCTGGGGGAGAAAAGGGCTTTGTGCCTGAATTGAAAGAGCTTGTGACTCAGGCTTATGACATTTGAGGCTCAAGAGACCTTTCGTTGTAAACTCTCCAACTGAGCGTAACCAGGCAGCGTTCTGACTTCACAAGAGAGATGAAGCTTGTTTCCCACATGGAGTTTCAGAGTCATTGCAGCTCCACAAGCACCCAGGTGGAGTGGGGGGTGGGGGAGCTGGGCAGGTGGAGAGGCCACCAGGGTGCAGAGACCTCTCCAGGGTCAGAGCTGAGTCTCCTCCCAGCCAAGCATGCAACTGTGCGGACACTATAAATACAGTCCACACCCTGGAGGTTCCCAGATACACTTAAGGGAGGGGAATTTTGTTGTGGAGCTGGTGGAGGCTGTGAGTCATAGAAATTTGGATATTAATATTGATGAAATCACATTTGTGGTCACAGGCTAGTGAAGCTTGAGATATTTGGGTTACAGAGACATAAAAACAATTTCTACGAGACATATTCTTCAGGATTTAGTGTACTCAATTCTCTAATTTAGACATTCATTATCATTCACCAAAAAAAAAAAAAAAACCAAAATAAAAACAAACTCTAAAACTGCAGAAGAGTTAAGGTATCCAGAAGATTCTGAATGCCCATTCAGTGGAAAATACCAATCAATCGTCTCCTGCTCTTTCCCCCACTAAATGATAAACAACATGGTTAGGATGTTTAACTAGATTAGATGTTTGACCAGGTGTTTGGTATGGTGTACAGGTTTTAGATGGAGATGCTAAAATTTGGGGAGTTTTTCACTAAATCAGGTTGTTGTCTTGGTTCCTGAGGTGATTACTGTATTCTCTAATAATAGTTTAGAAGCTTTCAAAATAGCTTCCCTGAGGGATCCCCCCCACCCCCCAGCCACCAGTATTGTTAAAGGCAATGAGACTTTTACCTCAAGAACTTAAAAATCATAGGCCAGGCACGGTGGCTCATGCCTGTAATCCTAGCACTTTGGGAGGCTGAGCTGGGTGGGTTGCTTGAGCTCAGGAGTTTGAGACCAGCCTGAGCAAGAGTGAGACCCCATGTCTAAAAATAGAAAAATTAACAGAGCATTGTGGAGTGCACCTGTAGTCCCAGCTACTTGGCCGAATGAGGCAGGAGGACTGTTTGAGTCCAGGAATTTGAGGTTGCTGTGACCTATGATGCCATGGCACGTTATTCAGTTATCTCAAACAGACAAACAAACAAAAAAACTTAGGAAAATAATGTAACTCCAGACAACAGCAGCGCAGAGCTCAGTCCCAGTGGTTTCTTCCATTCTGGTGTGGGGCTGAGACATGCCTACACCTTTCTTTTCCCTGAGTCATAGACACTAATCACTGAACCCGTGGAAAGACTTTGCTGATGAAAAGAGTAACACACTTTGGAAATGTCCTTCATTATAAGATAACATAGGATATATGATTTTAAGCTGATGCCACTGGCCTTTCCACATCCTAAAAGGGGAGCTACTGGAAAAGTGCGACATCTTGTCACAGGAAACTGCAGAGATTTCCACTTTGCCTGAAGAGCTAGACCTGAGAGTCTGAAGCTATGGGTTGGCCCCTCCTTCCTCACTTGGCTTCTTCCCTCTCCCTCTTCTGTTCCTCCTCCTCTCCCGTGCCCGCTCCTTCTCAGTCTCTTGGGTCTTGTGTCTCCCAGTGTGCCCCGAGGCTCAGCCCCTGACCTCCCTTCTGTGCCCTGATCTCCTCCCCAGGTGGAGATCACAGTCTCCTGGCTGTGTGTGCCTCTTTATATTTACATTTCCAACTCCTCTGTCAGCCCTGAGCTCCCGGCTTCTTGGCCCAACTGCCTGCCCAGCAGCTCCTCTGGATGTCAGACGAGCATCTCCAACCTGGCATGTCCAGCAACACAAAGCTCCTGGCCTCCTCTCCCAGACCTGTTCAGCCCACATTCTTCTCTCCCCGCAGCCACACGCAAACCCTCCCTCCTACTCCTTCTCTTCAGGGGTTTTCAACCTGTGGGTCATGACCCCTAAGACCATTGGAAAATATTTCCTGCATATCTAGGGTGACCAGATTTTAACATTTGTAAAGTGGGACAACATGGCGGGGATGGGGGGTAGGGTGGGATGAGGGGGGCGGAGCAGGGGGCGGGGCAAGGCGGGGCCTGACAACAATGCAAACTTTGATAAACAGTTCTCAATAATCACTTCTCAACAATTATTTGTTATTCCAGTTTAACATAAAATTAACAAAAATAATATAAAACTCATATGCTGGCGAAATAGCCACATGGCAGCCGAAACCGTATATTCCCTCCTTGTTCTCCTGCCCGTTCTTGCATTCTTTCCAAAAATTGGGACTTTTTAAAAACACTGCGGGACGCGGGACAAATTGTTCAAAAGCAGGACGTCTGGTCACCCTATGCATATCAGATATTTACCTTAACAGTAGCAAAATTACAGTTACGAAGTAGCAACGAAAATAATTTTAGGGATGGGGGTCACCGCAACATGAGGAACTGTATTAAAGGGTCGCGGCATTAGGAAGGTTGAGAACCACCTGAGACAAGGACGCAACGGCTCTAGCTAGCTCATCCTCTGCAAAGTTCCTGCCCAAAGACCCTAAATTTCAAGGCAAGCTCTGGAATTTGCCCACCCCCTATGGTTTCATGTAAAAGGGTCTCTAATGCCCCTCCACTCCCCACCCCCCATGCAGATGCCACCTTTGCACTGCCCAGGCAGGTCACCCTCCCCATTCCATAAACCTGGTCTGAACATCGCCGTGGCTTCTTCTCTGGGTGCCACCATTTATACCTTTCAGTTAATGATAAGCTCATCCTTGCAGTTGCTCAGACTGAACTAATTTACAGTCATTTTAGCAAGTCAGATGATGTCCCCCCTCCCCAAGAAACAGCCTCCAGTACCTGGAATATGACGTTATTGGGAAAAAGGCTCTTTGCTGCAGTTAAGGATTTTGTGATGAGATCATCCTGGTGGGCCCTGAATCCAATGACAAGTGTCTTTATCAGAGACAGACAACATCAGAGGGTGGTTGTTTGCATTATAAAAGGATGCTTTGATGTAGAAAAGAAACGGGTGTTGAATTCCTGTGTATAGCAGCTTGTTTATTTGACTAAGTGGTTGAGGTTAGCAAACCCTCGAACTAAAATGTTCGACATCCATTTGATCCTTTCAAGATCAATCAGAAATCATGGTAAATTATTGCTTCAAGGACTATATAATCAGTGAGGAGAGAACATTTTATTTACTCCCTCCTCTCAAATCATCCTAAAACCGCATGTTGAGAAATGTGTCTTTGGTGTAAAGCTGAGCATACTTGGGCACGCAGCTGCCATGTGGAGCAGTCTGGCGTCCCAACTCATAGTTAAAATCGGAAGGCGGTGGGGCTATCAGCCTTTTCATGGGTGATAAGCAAAGTCTGTTTACCGACAGGCAGCCAGATCTGTAACTTCTCACAAATAGCATGTGTGTGTGTGCACACACACACACAAACGTGCACACACATGTTTTTATGCATGTGGTTTGTTAAAAAATGACAACTTGCTTTTCAATCACAATAAAACTTTAGGAGCCCTGGAAAACCACATTAAGCCTTCAGTGATTGTAAGCAGCCACTTACATGCAATGTTAGTTTTCCAGTGACATTTAAATTTGACCATAAATCCATTGCTATTTTAGGAAACTAATGTGGTCATAAATATAACCTGGAATTTTGTGTTTCATAAGAAAATCTTAATGCTTAAAAAGAAAACACTCAAAAAGACATTTGTAAAGTGGAAGGTGTGTGTGTGCTTATGAAACTTTTGAAGCTTGGTGAATAACATCACACAGTTCTAGTAGATTTCTTTTAATTGTAAGGACAAAATTCAATTTCTCCATAATGAAAAAGTCCTATACAGCAACAGGTAACTAGATTGGTATCAATCTTTACAGACTTAGAACAAGAGACAGTTAATTTCTATCACCAGAGGGCACCAAAGCTTAAGCTGCTCGAAAGACTGCAACCCACAGGGTCTCACCATCAGGGGCCAGATAAACCCCTGCAAGGTATCCTGTGGTCTGTAGACAAGACCTCACCTCATTGCTTCCCAGGACTGAGGGTGTCTCCTACAAGGAAGAACCTCCCTAGCTTGTTTCTTAGCCCAGTCTGTACTTGAATAACTTTCCCAGCCAAGAACTTCACACCAGCTCCTGTGTTCATCCATCTGACGTATTCACTGAGCTCGTACCACGTGTGCAAGGCCCTGGGGTGGTGGGTAGTAGGCAAGAAAGGCAAAGTCCCTGCCCTCATGACTTTGCAGTCTAGAGGGGAGGACAGACTGAGCAAACCCTTACAATCGAGTGTGATAAGACTTAGGGAAGTATAGCACAGGGGCTGTGACAGCAGCTGACAGGGACCTAACCTTATCCATGAGCCCATGGAAGTCTGGAATAAGGTGTAGGCAGAGCTGTGCTCCCTCAGAAGGCTCTAGAAGAGAGTCCGTTCCTATCTCCTCCCGTATTGGGTGGTTCCAGGCTCTGGGGCTGGAGCTGCATCTGCTTCTGTGGTCACATTACTTTCTCCTTTTTTCTGTGTGTCTTCTCCTTCATGTGTTGACACTGTAAGGACACTCATGATTGCATCTAGACTTGCTATGGGCTGAATTGTGTTCCCTTCAATCCATATGTTGAAACCCAACCCCCAGAGTGACCGTATTTGGAGACAGGGTCTCCAAGGATGTAATAAGGGTTAAATGCAGTCATAGGGTGGGGCCATAATCCCATAGGATTGGTGCCCTTATAAGAAGAGGATGGGACACCAGGAGCTTCTCTTTCTCTCTCTGCCTAAGCACCGAGGAAAGGTCATGTGAGGACGCAGAGAAAAGGCAGCTGTCTTTGAGCGTGGAGGAGAGGCCTCACCTCAAACCAGTCCTGATGACACCAGCATGTTGGACTTCCTGACTGCAGAAATGAGAGAAAGATGTCTGTGCTACACTGTACAGCAGCTTGGGTAGACTAAGAGCCCACCCGGACACTCACAATGAGCTTTGTCTCTCAATATCTGTAGCTTAATCACAACTTTTGCCATATCAGATGAGTAGCTTGTTTCCCTGAAAATAAGACACTCTTATATTTATTTTTTCTCAAGAAGACACACTAGGGCTTATTTTCAGGGGATGTCTTATTCTTCATACCACTACACAGCCATACCCATCACTAGGTCTTATTATCAGTGTAGGGCTTATATTTAACAAATGCATCGAAATCCTGCTAGGGCTTATTTTTTGGGTAGGTCTTATTTTCGGCGAAACACGGTAGGACATGGATGGAATGCTTGTTTTTGTTTTTTTTCTTTTGGAGGGGATAACATCATTCAACCCACTGCAGAAGGGTTCTTGAGGAAGTGGTGTTTAAGCTGAGACTTGAGGCCCTAGGTAAGAGTTAGACACAGTGAGGGGAGAGGAGTACTGGAGGGCTGTCCAGAGAGGGGAGAGCACGGCAGGCCCTGGAATGAGTGAGGGGACAGTGCAGAGATGTGAGGTTGGGTCTTAGGTTACTGCGGCTTGATTGTGCAGAGCACTGGGAGCCCTTTCTGGTAGTCTATATTTTCTCTTGAGTGCAATGAGAAGTTTTAGGGGATTTTAGATGAGGGAGAGCAAGTGAAGACCCAAGCAGATTAACATTTTAGAGCTTTCAAGGTCAGGTGCAGTGGCTCATGCCTGTAATCCCGGCACTCTAGGAAGCTGAGGTGGATAGATCACTTGAGCTCAGCAGTTTGAGACCAGCCTCTGTCTCCACTAAAAATAGAAAAACTAACTGGGTGTGGCGGTAAGCACCTGTAGTCCCTGCTACTCAGGAGGCTGAAGCAAGAGAACGGCTCAAACTGTGAGCTATGACGCCACAGCACTCTACCCAGGGTGACAGAGAGAGACTGTCTCAAAAACAACTTTTCTTTAGAGCTTTCAAAGCTGTGCAAGGGACAGGCAGGTGGGAACCAGGGAGACCATGTAGGAGAGTTTTGCTGTGCTCTAAGCAAGGGGTGAACCAGAAGCAGCAGTGAGGTTGGGGAGAGGTAGGTAGACAGACATCTACAATGGAGAACTGGAGGACTTGACAACAGATCGGGTCTGAGGAGTGACGAGAGGGAGGCTGCAGGAATAACTCCCAAGTGCCTGGCTCGAGAAACATGGCGAGCACTGGGGTTGGTGCAGAGACTGCACGAGGGGTGAGTCTGGAGGAAAGAAGGACCCAGGGTGAGTACGGTTTGGGCCGTGGTGAGTAGAAGCTTTTGGGAGATGGAGTCAAGGCAAAGTGTCCAGCGGCGAGTTGGCAACCTGGAGCTCAGAAGGAAGGTCTAGACTGGGCAAAAAGGACCAAGAGTCGCAGCCTTTGGATAGTAAATGAGGCCTTGAGAGGAAACAAGCTTATCCAGGGAGAGCTGCAAGAGTGAAGAGCCAAGAGCCTGGGACAGAGGCCTAGGAGAAAACACAAAACCAAACACATGGCTCGGGGATGGAGGAGTCCAAGAAGGAGACTGAACACGAGACCGAGAGGGGCTTGTGTCACAGGAGGGAGAGGGCAAGGAATGGTCTGTAGTTGTGAATGTGGCCTGTAGGCAAAGGGTGCAGGTGGGAGCCAGCGGCTCTGCTGGTGTGGGGTCAGGGAGATGAAGGGAGGGGGGGAGCAGATCACTCTCCACGGAGAGGAGTTGGAGAGGCTTTGACAGAGGGCTTTGATTTACTTTCAAGATGGGAGAAAATGAATGTTTCCATGGTCATGTGCAGAGTCTACAGAAAGGAGGAGGCAGGAGATAACAGAAGAGCTAGGCCTTCCCTGGGCAGGTAGTTGAGGAGGGTTCCAGAGCCCTGGAGCATAAGACGGATGGGCCTGACCTCCACTGGCATAACTGGAGGGAAGGGAGAAGGTCAGCTGTGTAGGTGTGGTGGCAACTGTCACATCAGTCTTCTCTGGAAGCATCTGTTTTCTTCTGGCTGATGCAGGGTGGGGTGATCTACTGAGGGTGAGGTGGAGGTGGCCCAAGGGCAGAGTAGAGATTTGCAGCGGGACGTCAGGGCAGAGTAGACTCCAGAACTAAGGTGGAGCTGCTGAGGCCAAAGATGATGTCCAGGAAGGAGCTGAGTCAGCGGGTGGGAAGGGTAAGAAGTCACAGTTCTGTGAGCACAGCAAAGCAGCAGATGTGGGACGACCAGTTCAGGGTGTGTCCATGAGAATAGGCAGGTGAAGGGGAGAAAGAAGGCAAAGAAGGGAGAGGCTGTGGTGTGATGGGTCCTCGTGCTGGGACTGCAGGTTGGCGAAGGAGCCGTGGGATTTGGGGAGAGAAAGAGTGCAAACTGAGAGCTCGGGCTGCCTCTGGAAGGCCTGCGGGCAACAGTTTCGAGACAAGTGGAGAGTCCGTGTCTCAGGAGGCTGGGCCGAGTATGGGAATGTGCTGTACCTCTGGCCAGCAAACTTGTATGGGCTGTATTTTCAAACTCAGATAAAACCTAATTAATCAGATTCCTTCAGTGTGAAAAATTCCCCCAAATGATCTAATCGATTGTGCAATAAATGAATGCAACTGTGGCAGGAAAAACAAATCTGGAAAACAGTCACTATGGTTGCTTTCATAAAGACATGCCATAAATAAAAGTCAGTGACCTCACTTCAAAGCCTAACAGTTTTGTGTTAGAAACTGGCCTGTGTTATCTGTTCACTGACTCCACTTTCTAAGTGTGTATAATTTAAAGTTGGCTAAATCTCTACTTTAAATGCCATAGGTAAGCCTTATAATCCATTTCTGTTTTAGTGGGAATGGAATGAACTGACCACTATACTCTGTAATTGCTCGTAATCTTGTTGAAGAATGCTATTCATTTCACATACCTTGCCTTCTTTCTTCCAAGCCAAATCCTGCTTCTGTTATCACTTGCACTGAATATCTATTTCTCTACCCTTTAATAATTTTAGATATAAGCCTAAATATCCTCTATTAAAACAACAGCTTTGGTAGAACCATGTATTTATTTATTTTAAAATTTCAGATGAATATGGGACACACATGATTAGATCACATAGTTTGTTTTTATAAGGTTAAAGTATGAGTTGTAGTTGTGCAATGGACCCATGCGTGTACACGCTGGGTGGGAATTTATCCAACTCCTTCCCTCTTCCCCCTTACTTGAATTTAACTGTGATTTTCTCTCACTGGGGCAGGTAGGTGTTAATCTACTGGTTCTAATTCAGTACTGAGTACATGTGGTGCTTGTTTTTCCATTCTTGCGATATAGGAAGACTCATATATGAAGAGCATGTAAAGACAGGTCAGTACCTGAACACTGAGCATAGTGTGTTTATGGAAATTTCTACAGGAATAAGGAAATTTTTTACAGATGTAATTTTTGCTATCCTTTGGATAAGGCAGGGTCTCTTCTTCTCTGATATTCAACAGAATTAAACCAGTCCAGGATAAAGTAGGGGTTTTTTTTGGTGGTCTTTTTTTTTTTTTTAAATAAACATCTCTACTGGTTAGCAAGTTGCAGCAGTCACAGCTACTGTATACTGTTCAGTGAGAACTCACAAATGATGTACAGTAGCTGTGACTGCTGCAACTTGCTAACCAGTAGAAATGTTTATTTAAAACATCTGGGCTAAATATCTTACATACATCTAATTTAAACATCACAGAACCCCCACAAGGTAGGTATTTGTATTATCTCCATTCTATGGATGAGAAAACAGAGAGCTCAGCTACATGCCCCATGAACACAAACAAATAAAAAGCAAAACTTGGGCTCAGCACCCATAGCTCAGTAGTTAGGATGCCAGACACAGACCTTGGGGCTGGAGGGTTCAAACCTGGCCAGGGCCTGCTAAACAACAATGACAACTACAACAAAAAAAAATCTGGGTGTTGTGGCAGGCGCCTGTAGTCCCAGCTACAGGGGAGGCTGAGGCAAGAGAGTGGCTTAAGCCTAAGAGTTTGAGGTTGCTGTGAGCTGTGATGCCATAGCACTCTACTGAAGGTGACATAGTGAGACTGTCTCAAAAAAAACTTGGATTCAGAGTTTGATCTGTCTAAATCCAAAATCTATGTATGCTTCCAGTGCACCGTTACTGCTGTGATAAAAGCACAGAGTGTGAGAGTGTGTGTGCGTGTGTAGAGAGAGGAGGTGGGGGTTGGGACAGGTAGAGGATAGGGTGGTCATAGCGAGAGGATAAAGGGGTGGTGAGAACATTGGGAACAAGTGAAGCAGAAGTATCATGTACTATTGTAAATAGAATTGTTTCCTTTTTTTTTTTTTTTTTGAGACAAAGTCTTACTATGTCACCCTGGCTAGAGTGCTATGGCATCACAGCTCACAGCAACTTCAAACTCTTGGGCTTAAGTGAAACTCTTGCCTCAGCCTCCCAAGTAGCTGGAACTACAGCAGGTATCCTCAAACTATGGCCCATGGGCCACATTCGGCCTGCCAGGTGTTTTTGCTGCCACTAACCGTCCTGCTTAGCAGCTGACTCATCCCAGGGTCCAGTCTAGCCCTCCAACGGTCTGAGGGACAGTGAACTGGTCCCCTGTTTAAAAAGTTTGAGGACCTCTGGACTATAGGCACCCACCACAACACCCAGCTATATTTTTTTTTTGTTGTTGTTGCAGTTGTCATTGTTGTTTAGCAGGCCTGGGCCAGGCTCGAACTTGCCACCCTTGGTGTATGTGGCGGGTGCTGTAACCACTGTGCTGTGGGTGCAGAGCCTGGAATTATTTTCTTAATTTCATTTTTGGGTTGTTCACTGTTAGTATATAGAAACACAATTGATTTTTGTATTTTCATCTTATATCCTGTCACTTTGCCACATTCATTTATTAGCTCTAACAGTTTTTCTTTCTGTGAATTATTTAGGATTTTCTATATACAAGATTACCTCATCTACAGATAGAGATAACTTTGCTTCTTCCCTTCCAATTGGATGCTTTTTATTTCAATTTCTTGCTGAATCACGCTGGCTAGAGTCTATAGTACAACATTGAATAGGAGGGACAAGAAAAGAAATCCTAACTTGTTCTTGATCTTAGGGGGAGAGCATTCAGCTCTTACCATGAAGTATGATGTCAGCTGTGGGTTTGCCAGAGATACACTTTATGAGGTTGAAGAAGTTTCCTTCCAGTCCTAATTTTTGAAGTGTTTTCACAGGGTAAGCCTGTTAGAATTAAATGCATGAAATGATGTGTTTCACCTGTTCTTTCCCCCACAGGTGGAAGAAATGGCTCCTGCCGTAGCAGAATGGCGCAGAGCACACAGATTGGGGCCATGCTGCGGGCGCTCGATACTCATCATGGGATGTGGTGTCAGGATTGTTTTTGCCTGTAGAGGAATACTGACCACAGAAGCTAGACCGATAGGGGCACACTTTCTCTGATGTAACAAGCAGTCTGGAAGTGTTCAGTCAGAGGCCAGCGCAGCTGCTCATGGAAGTCACCAAGGATGCAGGAGCCTTCTGGCTTCCTACAGGACCATCACATGGAGCACCACCACATGGTGCTCATCTTACTTGTTCACAACGGCTTTCTACCTCCACTACCACATCTGTGTTCCCAGCAGGAAATAAAGGAAAGGGGTGAAGGGCAACAGGGATTAAAAAGGTAAGGCTACACTTTTTTTTTGTCCGGGGTTGGGTTTGAACCTGACATCCTCGGCCGTTTGGGTCCGGCACCCTACTCCTTGAACCACAGGCACCACCCCAGTCTATCCTTTTTTTTAAAGCTATAAAAAACAATAGAATTCCCATTCAGCAGATTTCTGCTTTTATCTCATTGATCAAATGAGTCACAGATCTTCTCCAGTTGCAAGCACAGCTGGAGAGATGAATGTTAACTGGGCACATTGCTACCTCATTAAAAATGGAGATCCATTGGTAAGAAAGAAAGTGAAAATGGATATATTGGTTAAGCCACTAGCTGTGTGGCTTAACTTTGAAGATAGCAGATGGGGCCAAGAGCAATGGCATGAAGATGATCTGTAGAAGCTAGAAAAGACAGGAAAATGGTTTTTCCTCTAAAGCAATGATTTTTTTCAACTGGCATGCTACAAAAATTTTTAAAGACCATTAAGCCAATTATTTTCGGAAAAAGTTCAAAGCACAGTAAGTATGTTCTTTTTTTAACTCTTTCTCTTGATCAACCTAATTTTTATTTTTTTGCTGGGGCTGGGTTTGAACCACCACCTCCAGCATATGGGGCTGGCGCCCTACCCTTTTGAGCCACAGGTGCCACCCTTTTTTTTTTTTTTTGAGACTGAATCTCAAGCTGTCACCCTGGGTAGAGTGCCATGGCATCATAGTTCATAGCATTCTCTAACTTGGGCTCAAGCGATCCTCTTGCCTCAGTTTTTCTAGTTTTAGTAGAGACAGGGGTCTTGCTTTTACTCAGACTGGTCTCGAACCTGTGAGCTCAAGCAATCCACCTGCCTTGACCTCCCAGAGTGCTAGGATTACAGGCATGAACCACCATACCTGGCCTTGATCAAATTAATTTAAGTGCACTGTGGAAGTTTAACTGTAGGTTCAAATGATCTGTGAGATAAAAAAAAAGGTTGAGAAACACTGCTCTAGAGCCTCCAAAAGCAATGTAGTCCTGTCAACACCTTAATTTTAGGACATATCACCTCCAGAACTATAAACGAGTAAATTTGTATTGTTTAAACCACTAAGTTTGTGATAATTTATTAAAGCAGAAAATAGGAAAATTAATATGTTATGTAAGGTTTCTATTACAACTACCTAATAACTCTAGTTGTTACAGCAAAAGCAGCTAATGACATACAGAAGTGAATGCCTGTGTTCTAATAAAACTTTACTTACAAAAACAGTTGACAGGCTGGATTTTGTCCATGGGCTATAGTTTCAGAGAGTTACCACCATGCTACATATTCTCCAATTTTGAGACACCATTTTGTCTCCATTTTATTGTTGTTGCTAAAATAAATAATATTCTAGTGAATTCTTTTGTGGCAATTCATTGGACTTACCTCAGATTATATGTCTTGACTAAATTTTATTTTATTTTATTATTTTTACTTATTTATTTTTATTTTATTTTATTTTTTTATTTGACTAAATTTAGAAATGAAACTCCTGGTCTGAGTGTATATATCCTTTCCCCTAGATTGACCTCTGGCAAAAACCACAATAATACTCATTCCCAGGGGAGCACAAGGTGGTCTGTCTCTCCACGTGCTCAGGGTGTCAATTCTAGGTAAGTAGTTATGGGAATCAGAGTAAATTATCAGAACAATGACTGATGTTCGTATTTTATTCACAAATTTAAAGTACCAGAGCAGGTAATTTATCTGGTATCTGAAGTTGGGCTGTTTACTGTGCCATATTAAATGTAGGCAAAAGAAAACAAAACCTAACAAAATGTCTTCTATCTGATGTTCAAAAATGTTGGGAAATGATGAGTCTTTCCATTTCACGTGGCCCTACACTAAGTGTGTTCTCAGGAGGTGACAGTACTAGCATTGGGTCATCTTGGTTTTAGCCCACTGGAAAATGGCTGGGCATGAGTGATTTTTCTCATTAATTGTTTAAATAGAGACTCAAAAGGACAGTATTTCTGGAATGTGCTCTTGCCCAATTTATTTTTATCATAAGATAACCTACCCTTGTACTCAAACCCTTATTTCTGTTGATCTCTAAGGGAATTTCACTCTGGAGCCCCTGTTTTGGGGGGATAGTATGTAGGAGAAATGATCGGTGAATTCCTTCTTTGCTATTTGGAGTAAAGAAAAGTCAGCAACTCTTATTTTCCCATAAAATTCCATGTGCTTCTAAGATTGTTCTTTAACTATCCTGGTTTTAGCAAAGATCCCCCAATTGGGGGTTATATTCAAATCGCCAAGAGTCCTCATGAAATTTTGGGGGGACTCTCATGTGTCAGGATTCTGCATTAAAATGAGATAAGGTATGGAAAGATGTCAGTCACACACAAATTATAGCTAACGTTTGTTCGGGATTTAGCATGTGCTGGGTCAGAAAAATGATCCTAATGGACTCTTATAGGATCTTTGAGAGCTAGATATTATTATTATCATACCTATCTACCTTATTGTTGAGGAAACTGGGCTACTTGGGATTATTAGGTAACTTGCTTTAGGTTAACAGCTAATAAATAGAGTTGCTGGGAGTTGAACACAGGCAGTTTGATTCCAAAGCCCTGAGTATGCATTATGGATTATACTAGATGATCAATAGATGCAATCTTCATTTATTTAATCAATCAATCAGTAGGTGTTATTTATTGGACTTGGTATATATCAATAAGCAAAACAGATAATCTTTCTGTCCTATTGGAGATTTACTTTTTAGTGGGAGTGGTTTGGGAGCTGAGACAATAAACAATTGACATAGTAACACAGTAATATGTTAAATATAATAACATAAACGGATTAAATAAGTCAATCCTGGGTGGGATGCAGTGGCTGGTGCCTGTAATCCTAGCACTCTGGGAGGCTGAGGTGGGAGGACTGCTTGAGGTCAGAAGTTTGAGACCAACCTGAGTAAGAACAAAACCCCATTTCTACAAAAAATAGAAAAATTAGCCTGGAGTGGTGGCACACATCTGAAGTCCCAGCTGCTCAGGAGACCGCAGCAGGAGGATCACTTCAGCCCAGGAGTTTGAGGTTGCAGGATGATAAACCAGCACTCTAGCCTGGGCAACAGAGTGAGCCCCCCAAAAAACCAAAAACCAAACAAAGAAGACATCAATCATAAAGTGTGTTAGAAGGAGTTAAGTACAATGGGAAAAGGATAGAACAGAGTAGCAGGGCCTGGGAATGGTCTACATAGATAAGCTTCATTCTGAGGGTGGCATTTGAACAAAGACTGAAGGAGAAAAGGGAGTTTTTTTTGACTCCCATCCAATTCCCCCCTTTTTTATACTTGTAAACATTTCTCAGTGAGATTTATACCAGTATAATATCTGCTACCTTCTATTTATAGGATGATGTTGTACTTACAATACCATCTGGAGGCTTCTTGGAATTTTCATTAAGCAGAGAACCCAAACTTAGATGAGCAAGTTACTGGAAACTATAACTAATAATATACAGCCTGACCTCAATTATTTGGACATTAGGTGAAAACAGCGACTTTCCTCACATGGCATATCTGATTTAGGTACAAATGTAGACTCAATTCCAAGGATAGCTATAACTCAGGGGCAAGATAAACAATTATGAGTGACTGACCTATTGAACAAGAAGAGAAGCTACTGAAAAATAAAACCAAACACGTATTTTTTTCTCTGGTCTTGGTTGTTATGCAAAAATCTTCCAGGGAAAAAGCATAATAACACATGAGAAATACTGTGGGTTTTTTGTTTTCTTTTGGTTTGGTTTTTGAGACAGAGTTTCACTCTGTTGACCTGGGTAGACTGTCCTGGCATCATAGCTCACAGCAACCTCAAATTCTTGGGTTCAGGCGATCCTCTTGTCTCAGTCTCTTAAGTAGCTGGGACTACAGGTTCCCACCACAACACAATGCCTGGCTAGTTTTTCTATTTTTAGTAAAGATGGGGGTCTTGCTTTGCTTAGGCTGGTGTTGAATTCCTGAGCTCAGGCAATCCACCCAGGCTTGGGCTCCCAGAGTGCTAGGATTACAAGGGTGAGCCACTGAGCCTGACCTGAAATAGTGGTTTTGTATTTGTGTTTACTTTAGACACCTGCTGTTTTGACAAAAAAAAAAAAAAAAATTCATTGAGCTGTTTTTGATAAATATTTTGGTATCTCATTTATTATAAAAACAGAATTAATTAGCATCTATATATAAATATCTGGGCTGAGCATCTAGTTTATTTCATTCCTTCACTGGAGTTGTAAGTTGTAAGTTCCACGGGGTGAGAGAGTCTTGGTAATGTTCAATACTTATTTATTTAAAAAAAAAATACTTATTTGTTGAATCAAAGGATGAGAAAAAGAAAGAAGGAAGAAAGATAGGAAAAAGGAAAAAAGAAAAAAGGAAGAAAAAATAAAGAGAAAATTAAAAGGAAGAAAGAAAAGAAAGTGAATTTCCTTTATTCAGCTGCCTTTAAATTAGATAGAGTGAGTGGCTTTTGAATAGAGGACAGTATGTAAGATTTTGCTACAAGGATAAAGCATTTTAAGTTTGGTGTTGTATGTATACTAATTGTCTTTTGACTATCCCCATTGTGAAAAAGACATTTGTGCTTGCCAAGAGTGACACGGATTTACTGTTTTGCTAGTATGCTTATGCCTATCTTCTGGAGGTAAAAATCAGGCAATGGCAATAATTTTTATAAAGTTTTTTTTCTGTATATCATATCAATCAGTGTTTGACCCATGTATGTGTACCCATCTGGGTTAGGAAAAAAAAACCTTTTGTTGGTGATTTCTAAAATTATAGAAATCAATTTAATTATTTGTGACTAGCTTGAAAAAAAAAGGTACAGAATAGAAAAGAATAGAAAATATGGGGGCTGGGAACCTGTAATCCTAGCACTTTGGGAGACTGAGATGGGTGGATTACTTCAGCTCAGGAGTTCGAGACTACCCTGAGCAAGAGCAAGATCTTGTCTCTACTAAAAATAGAAAAATTAGCAGGGTCTTGTGGTAGGTGCCTGTAGTCTACTGCAGTATCCTCCTGCCTCAGTATCCCAAGTTACTTGAGGAAGGATCCTGGGAGGATCACTTGAGCCCAAGAGTTTGAGGTTGCTGTGAGCTAGATGATCCCACAGCACTCAACCACAGGGTGATAGAGTGAGACTCTGTCTAAAAAAAAAAATAGGAAATACCAGTGTGTGTACTAGATTATGAGGAAAATGTATTTCTTACTGTAAAAAATGTTTTAAAGAAATGTTTGAAATTTAAGCTTTAAGTCAACTAAGTGACTGAGTCAGGGTAAGTATGACACCCAGATCAGGAGTAAACTACAGAAATCCTTCTGAAGCTCACATTATACTGAGGTGAATAGGGAAGCAGTGAGTAAATATGTATCCTGGTTCAAATCTAACGTCCACCACTTCCTAACAGTACGACTCTGGGCCTTCGTTTCCTTGCCTGTAAGATGTTAAGTATTCTCTTCGAAACATTTTTTTGAGTATTAAAGATGAGTTACCATACAAAACATGTTCAAAAAAGTGTTTGAGATATTGTAAAGACTATATGAGTGCTCGCGACTATTACTATTGTTGTTATGAGATGAACATGGTGTGAAAAGATCTCATACGGTACATGATATCTCACGTCTAAGACTAATTATGAGTTTTAGCACTTTACATACTTTGTTCTTTATCTGAAGTAGAGCCTGGCTAGTTGACTTTCAAGCAGAAATATCTAACACCTGTTAAAAACTATCATCTTCCTGGGCAGTGCCTGTGGCTCAGTGAGTAGGGCATCGGCCTCATATTCAGAGGGTGGTGGGTTCAAACCTGACACTGGCCAAACTGCAATATAACAACAATAACAACAACAACAAAAAACCCAAAAAAACCCCCAACCATCTTCCAGGTCCCCATGATGGTGTGTGTCTCTAGTCCCAGCTACATGGGAGGCCCGTAGTTTGAGGCTGTAGTGTGCCATGGCCCATGAATAGCCAATGTACTACAGTCTGGGAGATGTAATAAGACCTCATCTCTTAAAAAAAGAAAAAAAGCCAGGAGCGGTGGCTCCTGCCTATGATTCCAGCACTCTGGGAGCCTGAGGCGGGTGTATCACCTGAACAAGGAATTGGTGACTAGCCTGAGCAAGAGCGAGGCCCCCTCTCTACTAAAAATAGAAATATCCATCTCTACTAAAAATAGAAAAACTAGTGGGCTGTTCTGGTGGGAGCCTGAAGTCGCAGGTTTTTGGGAAGCTGAGGCAGGAGGATTGCTTGAGCCCAAGAGTTTGAGGTTGCTGTGAGCTGGGTAGAACCCAGGCGCTCTATCCAGGGTGACAGAGTAACATTCTGTCTCAAAAACAAAAACAAAAGAAAACCCAAACTGTCTTCCAGCTGTTCTTTTACATAAGACCGTGTTTATCAACCAGAGGCCACATATTATTTGGACAAGTCAGTGTTTTTAAAATTAAAAAAATTTTAAATTTGAATGTCCTTGGGTGGGGTTTGTACTCTCCTATTTATCCCTGTCCTTATCACTCCTGTTGTCTTCATGTAGCCACCAGACTATTTTATCTGTCTGAGCCTGGGTATGAGTTTAAATCTTTGCTAAAGATCGAAGTGCCAGAACCTATAGCTGCCTCATTCTCTGCAGCTAGTTGCTCTTCAACTTCGGATCCTTAGACAGAATTAACGCATGTACTCCTTAACTGGGCTTCCTCCTATCCTCCAGGCCTCCTGCACTTTACCTATGATGGGGAGCAGCGGTTGCTCTGATGTAAGCACCTTATCCAGCGGCTTTTCAGTCTGAAATCAAAAGAAAATCTTGTGTGAAATCCATATTTTGCCAGGTACAAAACCACGTACATCTATCTAGGGACAATATTGGACTCATGTTCTGAATTCCAGAACTATTAAGATGGCAAGTAGAGGAGATATGGAAATGTTTTGTGTTTATGCTGTGACCTAGAGTAAAATAAAGTATTTTTGTTAGTTCAATTTTTAGGCCTTACTTCATTATAACAATGTCTTAAAAATACAGGGTGTCCCATGGCTCAGTGCCAGTAGTACAGTGGTTATGGCACCAGCCACATACACCGAGGCTGGTGGGTTTGAACCCAGCGTGGGGCAGCGAAACAACAATGACAACTGCAACAAAAATTAGCCGGGCATTGTGGTGGGTGCCTGTAGTCCCAGCTACTTGGGAAGCTGAGGCAAGAGAATCGCTTAAGCCCAAGAGTTTGAGGTTGCTGTGAGCTGTGATGCCACAGCACTATACTGAGGGCGACATAGTGAGACTCTGTCTCAAAACAAACAAACCCCAGTATGGGGGGGGCGGCACCTGTGACTCAAAGGAGTGGGATGCTGGCCCCTATGTCGGAGGTGGCAGGTTCAAACACAGCTCTGGCCAAAAACTTCAAAAAACAAATAAACAAACAACCAAAACAACAAAACAGGGTGTCCCTAAAGTCACCTCTGAAATCACCACACATAGGGAAAACCTCTTTGTAAAGAGGTGGCCAACATGTACAGAATATTTTGTAAATACTTTGTGAAATTTAGTAATGAGTGTTTTGTAAGTAATGGTCCAGTTAGCTATAATTTCCCATTTTCCCTATGTGTGGCAATTTTAGGGGGAACTTTTGGGACACCTCGTATGTGTAGCACCTTTCTCTAAATGCTAGCAATGTTACTCAGTCCATTTGTGCAGCTATAACAAAATCCTTTGGGTAATTTATAAAGAACAATTATTTGTTTCTTACAGTCCTAGAGGGTGGGAGGTCCAAGGTCAAGTTGCCTAAGATTCTGTGTCTGGTGAGGGCTTACTCTCTGCTTCATAGATGGCAGCTTGTTGCTGCTTCCTCACATGGTGAAGGTGGTGGGACTAGTTCCCGAGATCTCTTTTATAAGAGTGCTAATCCCATCCATGACGGTAGGGCCCTTATGATTCAGTTCCTAAAGGCCCCCCCTTTTAATAGCATCACCTTGGGGGTTAAAGTCCAACATATGAGGGACATGTATATCCAAACTAGAGTGACATATGCTGGATCTAACTCATCACCACATCCTTCCTTTAGAGTAGATAGGTGGGTGGTTAATGTTCTGGGGAGGAGGTAGCTACCAAATGGCTGTTTATATTAAAAATAGCTAAGGTTGTATAGAAGGAAAAGCAATGGGTTTCATCTGTGGTCTGAATTTTCTCACTGATTGGATGGATATAGTTAGCTCAGAACAATATAAGTTGTCCATCCCATGGACAACATTTTCCATTTTGCTCATTTCACTTTGGGTTATATTGAGTCTCCCACTGTCCACAGGTCCTTCAATGGCCATTAGAGTTGTGGAAGAGAAAGAAATCTTCAGAAAACACAATGGCAGCAAGAGAAGGAGAAATTCCTGGTTATAGCCCACTCATATATTTTTGAAATATAGGTCAGATCTAGAGGAAGTGAAAGAAACTTCCTGTTGAATTTTCATTTATAGCATGTGTCTGGAAATCTCTAAATGTAATTTCTTGGTGTAAAATAAACTGCAGAAATCTGGAATGTGTCAGTCTGCTTTATGTTTATTGAAATCATTCTATTTGAAGCTGAAATACAAAATTATATAGTGGAGTGAACAGCTACCATTAGTTTAACAGACATGACTATATTCCTCAACTGAAAAGCTGTCAAGACCTCAACAACCAGATACAAAAAAGATCCAGGAATCCCATAAACCCTGTCTCCTAGAAAGGATAACATTTCCCTTTAATTATCACACATCCCTGTGCATATTTTATTGCCTTCTGCCTTCCCTTTTGTGATCAACAAAAAACACCGCCCATCTGCTCTCAGCAAAATAGCCACAAATAATATTTTAAAAGATTTGAACGGGTTGGGACAAATTGGAAGTTTTGATGATCCTCAATCAAGCTTTAAAAATAAAAAGGAGTTTGGGGGAACTATAAAAACTTCATCACTGATGTGCTAGACATCACCATTTACCATATGTAAAGTCTACTTTGTAGACAGGCATTGTGGTAGGCGCCCGTAGTCCCAGCCTCTGGGGAGGCTGAGGCAAGAGGATCACTTTAGCCTAAGAGTTTGAGGTTACTGTGAGCTATGATGCCATGGCACTCTACCCAGGGCACAGAGTAAGACTTTGAAATAAATAAATAAATACAATCTTCTTTGATTTTATATTTTTCTTCCAAATTGAGATGACGACCGTACTGTATTTGCTGTTGAAGTAATTCCACTTGCAATGCCACTTGATGTCACTTGTAGCACACTGCTGACTGCGGTGTAGTCAAGGGTAGGATTTCGTGATTGGTCCACCCTCCTTCATCTGTCCCTTTGCTCTGTGAAGACAAACCTGTTTCCCATCCAAGGGTGGGTGATACTTAGCTGAGTCAGCTGTGGTAACTCCATTTTCCTTTTCAGCGACTGGTTTAAGGATGGGCTGTGGCGTTATAAGACATGAGTGAAAGTGCCCTGGGAGGCTGCTGGAGAAAGTGTCTTCTCCTTTTGGGGGCTTGTTATTGTACGTGCATATAGTGCCTGGAGAAATGGTATTGTCTTTTGACCTTGGCATAAAGCTGTCACATTGAGGAAGGCAGATAGAAAGATGGCATGAATCTGGGTCCTTCCTGATGTCATTAAACCATCGACCCTACAACAACCTCTATTGAACCTTTTTAAGAATGTGAGATGATTAATTTTTCCTAATGTGTAAGTGAAATTCAGTCAGGACTTTCTGTTACTCGCTTCCCCAGACACCCTAACTAATACTGAAGAAAGAAAAAAATTTATATGAAGGCTGTTGGGGGATAGAGCCTTCTGCTTTACAGGCTGAGCTGAGACTTGGCTTCTAGAAGACTAGAAAGGCAGTGCACTTTTGAGCAAAGAGTCCTGCACGGAGGGTCAGAATAACTAGCTCTAAATCACACTTACTGTTTATGCAGTCTCAGGAAGGTAATTAAATCTGTGAACCTCAGGTTGGTGTGAAGGTTAAATGAAGCAGTGTGTGTGAAAGACCACCAGATGGAGTCTCCCTGAGGGCGCAGATTGTGTGGTGCTCATTTCTGTATTCTTATCACACAAATTCTTCTCGAAGCAAATACTTTTACAGCACCTACTCGGTGGTAGTCTTTTTCATGTATTAAGCATTTAGCATGTATTTTAAAGTATGTTTCATGTGTTCATTTAATTTTCACAATAACACTGTATAATTACTCCCCTGTCCAGAGAAAGCAAGAGGCTCAGAGACATTAAGTACTGGTAACAGAGAACATTTAGACCCAAGGTCTTTCAGAGTCTAGAGCCTCAACCACACTGTATTCTGTATAGTAGGGGATTAAGATGCGTTGAGTGAGTGAATGGTTCAATTAATGTTTATGGGGTATAGTAGTTGAATAACAAATCCTTTTTCTGAGAAGGAATATTATATCATCTTTCTTTTTTTCCCTGTTGGGAAACAAAGAGGCTTTTCCAAGTTTAACAAGCTTCCATGACCATTTTAGAGGGCACTTATCTGTGGTAAAGAGAGCGGCCCCCACTCCTGGCAGCCACCTGAAGGATTAGGATGGATACAGTGACTATTCCCTCATAAGCCCAGCGTCTCTCGCAAGAAGAATGTGCCAGTTTCTTTCTTTCTTTTTTTTTTTTTTAATTTTATTGAATGGTAACTATGTACATTAATGCACTTCTGGGGTACAGTGTGGGGTTTTTGCATGCAATCCGAAATACTTCCATCAAACTGATCAACACAGCCTTCATGTCATTTTCTCAGTT
>CAUYQV010084981.1:0-17274 GCA_963574575.1 Galagoides demidoff | reverse complement strand
AACTGAGAAAATGACATGAAGACTGTGTTGATCAGTTTGATGGAAGTATTTCGGATTGCATGCGAAAACCCCACACTGTACCCCAGAAGTGCATTAATGTACATAGTTACCATTCAATAAAATTAAAAAAAAAAAAAAAAGAATTTTAACATAAAGTCACTGACCCTGGCTCGTTGGTGCAACGGATAGTACATTGGACTTTTTTACCCATTTGATAGAATACAGCAAGTTAGGTATGTAAGTTTATTGGGAAGGAGGTTACCAGAATGGCCCCGTGCCTGGATATTAGAGCCAGAGTAGCCTGAGAAGGGATGAGGAGAGTGTGCATGTGGACAGTGGTGACCCTGGATAAAGAGTCAGCTCCTGTGCAGAGTGAAGAAAGATTTAGGCACATGCCCATTATAACATATTAGAAAGTGAGGTAGGACTATAGGAGGCAAATTGGGGTGGGATGACCTAACAAGATGGGGAGAATGACCATGTGGAAGGGAAATTTCTGACTTCCAGGATTCTGAGCAAAATGTTCCTGGTTGTCAGAGATTTGAGAGAGGTAAGGAGGATATCATCTCTGGTGAGGACACAATCACCAAGGGAGACTGCTCACAGGGAGGGTGATTGAACAAAGAAGTAAATGTATTAAAATAGTAAGTACCTGATTTGTACTGGAGATAGTGTTGATAAATATGAAAAGGCAGAAAGAACTCTACTATAATAAATGAAAATTAGAGAAAATCAGAGATAATTATAGGATTTGTGGTGTCATCTGAAGAATGACAAGGTTTATAGATTTGGAAAAGAGAATTTTATTTCACTTAATGGGTTGCGCTCTGCAAGGTTAGAAAGTATAGCCTCTGGCCAGAAGCTGGAAACAGGTACTTCAGGAAAGAATAAAAGGAACAGGAATTCAAGCTGAGTAGGGTGGTCAAATATACATATTTCACAAGCTATGGGAGAAGTCACAAATATTTATGAAAGGAGAAACTTGCACGTGCACCACTGAGCTTTATGTAGTTTCATAGGAACCACAGTAAAAAAAAAATGGTGGGACTTGCATGATCCAAGAATGGAGTTTTGGGTCCTCTAAAGTCAAAAGGTGAGTAGACTGACCAGAACTGCTCCATGGTCAGTCTTATTAAGTCCTTATTAAGCAGGAATGCTGGCCAATTGTAGGGCTGAAGTTGCAAAAACAGAGAAGTAACATTAGGTTGTTGGTTGATTGAAGTCACAGTAGAGTAACTCTTTCCAAAAGATTGGCTCTGTTTAACCCTTAGAAAAGAAATCCTAGTGGCAATTAATGAGGGGGAGTGTGTAACAAGTGTGCTCAACCTCCCAACCTGTCATGGCTGAAAACTCAGTTTGAAGGTTTCTCTGGGGACTCATCGGTCAAGAGGCGGTTTATTCAGTTGGTTGGGAGGTTATCATTTTATTTTTATTTCTCTAAGGTTTATAAATATCCAGAGGAATATAGAAATCAAAATTTTAAACATGTTTGTTTATATATTATATGTATGTGTTATAAACTGAATGTGCGTGTCATCCCAAAATTCACATCGTGAAGCTCTAACCCCTCCACGTGGCTGTGTTTGTGCTAAGAATGTAATTACGATTAAATGAGGTCACTGGGGGGTGATGCTATGATACAATAATTAATGTTCTGAAAAAAGAGACACCATAGAGCTTGCTTTCTCTCTCTTTCTGCCATGTGAGGGCACAATGAAAAGGTAGCCATATGCATGGCCAAGAGGTGAGATCTAACCAGGAATCAGGTAGGCTTCCATCTTGATTTGCAATTTCCAGCCTTCATAACTGTAAGAAAATAAATTTTGTTCTTAAATCACCAGACACAATATTTTCTTAGGACAGTCTAAACAGACTGGGCAATCTGTATGGCTTTGCCCACAAAGCAGATCTGTGCTCAGCAACACCTTGATAGCGATGAGCATACCAGATTCTGACTTCTAAATACTATTTTTCATTAAAAACAATGAGGGCTTCTCAGAAAAATGGCTGATTACAGGCCTGAACCAAAGAAAGTATAAAATGAACCCGAAACACCTTGAAATGCCAGAAAGAAAAGAATGATTAAAGAATAATAGGAAAAATCAAAAGGTTGAAGAAGGCAGCTTGAAGAGGTGTCCCACTGGTCATATGTAAGAAAATTAGGGCATCAAATTAAACACAAATGGTAATGAATTACAAATATTGAATCAAACATGAAATCACAAGCTCATACCAGTATGCATGAATTAATGAATAAATATTTCAATGAGTATTGAGATATTTACATAATTTCAAACATCTTCCCAGAAGACACTCACTAATTACAAAGGGGAAAAGTATAATTTTTCAGTGGAGAATGTGGCAGGGACCATCTTAATTAAGACATCAGCTCTGTATATCATTAGTAAAATGACAGACAAATCACATACCTGGTGATAGGAGAATGCAGCCCCACTTCAGTGATATTCTGGACAAAATTACATAATGTGAATCTAATTAGAAAGAAGAAAAACTTAGAGGATGTTTAACAAATGATTGCCTATAATTTCATAATTATCAAAATAATGAACATCAAGGAAAGACTCAGAAAGGATGAAAGAGACCAAAATACTCTGATCACAAAATGCAATGTGTGATCTTGTGTTGGATCTAAAGAACATTATTGTTTCTTATGGTAAGACTTGAATGAGGTATAAGGGTCAACGGTAGTTACATAAACTACTGATTAGGACCCCTGCATCATAGCTACATCCGAGAATGCCTTTGTTTCATTAGCTAAGCAGTTTATTTTCATAAGGCCAGAAATACAAACAGTTAGTCGTGCTTCCCTTGCAACTTTAATGAGAATTTGAATTTTTCCATTTCTTCAATTAAAAAAGTCATGAATTAAATGCAAGGTGCTATTCTAAAACGTGCCAGCTTTCTATCCTCCAGGCTGCTCAAACCATGCTGCTTTCTGCATGGCTAGCAAACTCCAGGACTTCACATCCAGGAAACTGCTCTCAAAGCTTCAAAATTAGCTGAACCATCTTCTCTTTACACTAACAACGATATCGTATTCTCTTGCCACTGGAGGATTTAGTGAGTTTTTGGAAGAGAAATATCTAATTGCTTTGAGTCAGTATATTTTATATGATGTGGTAGCACCATGGTTTATGCTCCTTTCAGCACTGTCCACAGTTTAAAAGAAAAACTTGGTTTTTTTTGAAAGAACAAACATCGAGTGAAATCCACCTTGGGTGAGGTGTTTCTGGCAAAACTTCAAATACGGTGGTTAACTTCAGACACGATGCCAAGTTCTCAAACATAGTCTCTACTTAGAACTCAGGGCAGTAGGGATGGCCTGTGATTTGCACCTCTAATCCTAGGTACTTGGGAGGCTGAAGGGGAGGATTCCTTGAAACCAGAAGTTAGAGCCCACCCTGGGCAACATAGTGAGTCTCCACTCTTAAGCAAAATAAAACAAAACAAAACAAAATAAAATATCATGAAATTAGAAAGAAACTGGCAAACAGATCAGTTGAAAGACTGCAGAAAAGTGAAAAACCCAAAAGAGAACACTGTTATTTCAGTGTCCATGAGGAATTGGCTCCAGAACGCTTGTGGACACCAAAAACCACAAAAGAGGCTCAAGTTCCTGATATGAAATGGCACGACATTTGCATGTGACCTATTCTACCACATACTTTAAATCATCTCTGGATTACTTACAATATCTAATACAATGCAAATGGTAGGTAAATAATTGTTATACTATGTTTCTTAGAGAACAATAAGAAAAAAGTCTGTACATTTTCAGAACAGATGCAATTTTTTAAAAATATGTTTATCCTGTGGTTGGCTGACTCCATGGACTCAGAACTTACTGACAGGACGGCCAATAGTATAACACCATGTAACACCATCTACGTGAATGCAGATTGAGAGAATGTCCTCATAGAGTGGGTTTCTCTTTCACCTGCTCCCTTCGTATTTCTTTCTCCCTTCTTATTTCTTTCTCCCTTCTCTTTCAGGGTGATTATGCATGATTTGTAATGAAGAATAAAGTCAACATTTATCATTAAACCTCTGTCACTAGCCAGTCACATCCTTACACTGGGGTTCTATGGAAAAGTATAGTTTGTGCAAATAGCTTCCCCATATCTTTCCCTAACCATGATAAATAAAGTTATCTTCTTGAAATTAAAAAGAAAAGAGGAGTTAATACATCAAGATTTTGCCCCAACTTCAAAGATACTAATCCCCAAGTCACTCTTATGGCTCAAATACACTGAGTTTTTGAGGGACTAGTTTTCAAAAAATCTAAGGATTGTTTTATTCTGGCAATGTGAAAGTTTACCAGGGTACTGTGACCTGGAAATGGCCAGGGTTAAAAAAAATCCACCCATCCTTTTGCATTCTGGAAAATGCCTTACCCCAAAGGCCCACCCTTCTCATGTGATTTAGATACGACTTGGGGATGTCCAGTTGTCAACCTACGACACTGCAGACACAAACTTTCTGTGTTTCATTCTTTGCCTCATAAATGCATAGCTGAGCTACTTGGATCCACTGACCAATCTGGAAGGAATACCTGACTTAACTAAACCTTAAACATTTCTGCCTCCCACAAGCACCTGAATTTAGACACTTGGTCAGGCTGAGCCAGCAGGCAGCCCCTCATGAAGACCCACTCCCTATTTAAAAAAAGTATTTCTACCTCCCTGCCATTTACAACTCTTAAGGTCAGAGCATTCTCCTTATTGCCATAGACCTCCCTTTTCTCTCGCAATAATCCTTTCCGATACAGTTTCTACCTAACTTTGGATCTGTTTTATTTGACAGTTTAGTGATTCTTACTTACGCAGTCAGATGTCTAATGTCCCTATCTTCCCCCACCCTTGCTCCCCTGTGAACGATATATTATGCCTTTGGAATGTGGACTGACTTTAGGAAAATAATTTCTTTAGCATCTATTTAAAATATTAGCACTTTTAAATAGCATGTCTGCATCAAAGCAGACATTGTAAAGTGTAAGGAATATGATACACACAGAGAATTCAGTACTGGGTCTATCTGGGGCAGGTTAAACCTGAAATAAGTGTTGGCCTGTAGATGTTTTTATTACTATTATAAATGAACTGATACAATGCAAATCTTACCTCCTTATTTTTCTCACAAATTCTTGTGTTCCAAAGGCCTAAAATAAATTTAACCCTTATAACATAACTCACCTGGCCTGTGATGACCTGTTAACTATGACTAACGGCTGCCAGTTGCCCAACCATGGGCTGGAATGAAAGGTGCATTTGCTTTAGGGAACTTTGAAGTCCTGCTAAGGTCGGGGCTTGCTACTCTTCATACGGTATTTCAATTGCTTCAAATGGCCCATCTTCTCACCCTCTAATTAATATATAAAATAATTCTTGCATATTATTGACATTTTGAAACTATAATGAAGTGTCAGAACAAATCTAAAATGGCTCTTCTTAAAAGATCATTATTCCTAACACCTTTTTTCAGTATCTAGTATGTAATGGGGATCATTTTATTCCATTTTCGAATAATATAATGCTACTGAATAAACATTTGTATGAAATTAAAATCTTTTATAAGCATACTTAGCAATGATTGCATGGTGGCTGATTTTATGCATAACCTCTAATTTATATGACTGCTTTAAGTATTTAGCTTTTTACATTTTAACCATTTTCTGACTATTGTGAATAAGATTATGATTAATATTTATGCATATATGCATTTCAAAATATTTTTTATTATTTTCCACAGTGGCATAGAATGATTTGTCAGTATCCATATCACCATATCAGGGCATACAAATATTTTTTTGAAAGTTCACACTTATGAGCGGGGCACAAAGCTCAGACTTGCAATCCTAGCACCAGGAGGCTAAAGGGGGAAGATTACCTGAGCTCACCAGTTTGAGACTAGCCTGAGCAAGAAGGGAACCCTGTCTCTAGCCAGGTATTGTGGTGGGCACCTGTAGTCTCAGCTGCTTGCAAGGCTGAGACAAGAGAATCGCTTAAGCCCAAGAGCTTGAGGTTTCTGTGAACTATGATGCCACAGCACTCTACCAAGGGCAACTAAGTGAGAAACTGTCTCAAAAAAAAAAAAAAAAGTTCATAATTGCGAAGTAAATGAGAATTCTTTTTGTACTACGACTTTCCAAGATTGAATAAACTCATTTTTTTAACTTTTGCTAATTTTTTATCATTCCATATTCTGCTAAAACAATAATACTAGCCATTTTTGAGCACTATGTATATGCCAGGCTCCACATGAAGCACTGCATTTTTAAATTATTAATGGCATATGCCATATGATTGCTTGAAAAATATTGTTTAAAATTGTAACTTAAGTGTTATATTGATTCTCTTTTTGAAAATATAATTTCCCCATTTATATAGTTGGGACCTAATGCTGTTTCTTATCATTTTGTATGGGCCCTTTATATAGTAAAACACTGAATTTTTGTTTCCCAACATGTTATTGGCATTTTAATGTATTTAGCAGTGTTTGAAAGTTTTATTTCTGTTTACGAAAAGATCAAGTGATGTTTATTGTAGCTGATTTATAATATAGAAATATATACTTAAAATAATTTAGGGCTCCATATGCAAAAATTAATCATCTAATACTTTGAATAAATCACTTAAAATCATCTTTCTAACATAAGAATTTGGTATGTATCTAGATATTCATTGTAGATATTTAGTATGTATCTAGATATTCATGTAGATACAACACATATGTTTTTCCCTTGTTTCTCAAAATATCATTTGAGAAGCTTAGTGAATAATTTTACTTTTATTAGCTAAAGAACATACCCTCAATTCCTTTTGAAGAGCTAAATGAATGTCACTTCATTTAGATACTTACTAAGTACCCTATTATTAAGCATGTATATACCTCCATTTGCTTCTCATATTTTTAAATTCTATTAGATAAGCAGCTCTGTGAGCAAACATTTGTGGCAGCTTCTCATTATTTCCTTAGGTGAAATTTCTTAAGATTGAATTACTGAATTTGTACGAAGAGATTTGCCACAGGGATGACCTGGCACAGTGCAATTGTAGGAGTTGTCTAAGCAGTGTCTGTGTGGCTTTTGCCCTCATGTCTGACACTGGAGCTTAGAGTCTGAAGGACAGGCAGCCAAGAAGAAAAAGTGGATGTAGAGAAATGAGTTATAGCAAGAGCAAGCTGTGAGACACATATATTCCTAATTAAAACCTATGTACAGAAAGAGACCAGAGAAAACATCACATGTAAAAACTATAATGAGGATAATGATAGCTTATACTTGCATATTATTTACTATATCCAGGCACTGTTCTAAATGCTTGATGCATAATAAAATATTTAATCTCCACAATAGCTCTATGAGATTACTATTTTACTTTTCATAGATTAGAAAAACTGAGAATCAGACATATTCAGTCATTAGTAAAGGACTCTTAGATAATACACTTGTGTTGTAGGTAATTTTGAACAAAAGCAATACAAATAATAATGCCTTCACTGATTGCTATGTTTTAGTTTTGTTAGTTTTTTTTTTTTCTTGATACCTCCTATGGTCAAAAGTTGTTCCTAAGTGGACACCTGCCCTCAGGCAATTTGAATCAGGTTAAGAAGTAGGAGACAAGAAAGGTTGAGGGCCATTCTGAATTTGCAATTTCTAACATGACCTCATGACCTCCAAAACTGGACTTTTCTGAATTTTTGTTTTTCTTATTGTTAAACTACTGAATGATTTAACTTTTGGACTCTATTATGTGTTCATTGTGTTTGCAGGTGTCCCTAAACTTTTTGGCACCAGGGAAGGGTTTCATGAAAGACATTTTGCTACCCAGCAGGTCAGGGGAGAGGGCAAGCAGAAAGCGGAGCTCAGGCAGTGACACTGTGCAGTGAGGTTCCCAATTGGCCAGAGACTGGTACCTATCATCTATGATCGCAGGGTCAGAGAACTCAGCCTACGTGTTGTCATTTTTAAACATTTGTAGGTAGTTAGTTTCAAGTTCCAGAAGTTGCTGTCAATGAAGAAAGCAGAGTGTTTAAGTCATAAATTTGGAAGAATGATGAGAAGAAAAAAGGATGTCTCTTTTTGACATGTACAACGATGCTCATTACTTGTGTAACCCTCCCTTTGTAATGTAAAAAAATGTAACATAAATTACATTAAATTATATTACATTATTAGGCATGTGTATACCTCCACTTGCTTCTCATATTTTTAAATGCTATTAGATATGCATTTAACTCTGAGGGTTAAAGTAATATTTTTACTAAACTTTAGTAAAAAACTAATTTTTACTTTACTAAAGTTTAATAAAAATATTACTTTAACCCTCCCCCCAAAATGTCAATCTATAGAAAGGTTAAGACAATCTGAAGTAATTTCTTATTTTAAATAATAAATTAATGTGTCTTGAATGTAGGGAAGAAGCCAGACTGGAAAGAACAATAAAGGTGCACAAATTCAAGGTGATGCCCATGTGTTCTCATAGATTGTGATGGGATCAGAGAAAACTGATTCTCACAGTTTCTCAGATATGTATCTAAAGTGCTGCTGATTTGGGAACCATCACTCTAGGCTTCAATGAGGCTCACTAAAGTTTTTAAGCCAGTGATATAAAAGGATCAGATTTCTATTTCAGAATGACCTTTTTGCCATAATGGAGAATGGGTTAAAATAGAAAAGAATCTAGCAGTTTCATAGATTAAAGATACCCAGAAGAAATAAAATAGAACATGATTACTTCTATTTAAAAACAGTTTTTATGTAAATAGGTGATAAATATTTACATTAACATTTATTTTTAAAACTGTACAAAGTAGGCCTTATAGAAACCTTATTCTTCTAATAAAAATATCCAAATTTTCTGCTGGCAACAATCACCTGGTTATAGGAAACTCATGGCTTGTTCTTTAGTTGTTATTTGGCAATAAAAGAATCTGAGTTCACATATTACTGTCGCCACCCTCAGCTTTGTGTTTTGTGGCACACTTACAAGTCCTCACTTTCTAATTTTATAAAAAAAAAATAGACTAATGTCTTTAAATTAGATATGATGAATAATAAAATAGGGAATGTTTAGCAGGTTCTTAATACACTAAAATTATTAGCATAATTTCTAATACACTTATAGTTATAAAAGACAACAGATACAATTTTTATTTTTCTTCTAATTAAATTTCAGAAACAGGTGGTATTCTTGAACTTGCTGGGGTTAAGAGAGAAGCATGAGGCATAGACTTCATTTTCAGTCCCTTTGCATCTATTCATAAACATGGCATTGGGGAAATTATCCAAAATGATGCTTCTGAAGCTTTAATGTAAATACAAACCACCAAGAGACTTCTTACGTTGGAGAATCCATTGTCATGTATCAGAGTAGGACCAGGGACTCTGCTTCTCTAATGCCAGTCACAGGGGTTCTGCTAACCTTGGGCAATCCATTCTGTAGCCAGGATCTAGATAACCCCTCACACCACAAATGAGGTAAGTGAGCCCCAACTGGAGGAGTAGCCTGGTAAGGAGTCCCAGAACTATTTAGCAACTGAAGCAAGATTATACCCACTATCAACTGTTGCCAGTATTTTTCCCACTATGCTGCCATGACTTTACCTTGAACCAAAGTGTGGTTCTGAATTTGCAGTTGGGCATGTAGTTCCTGGCACATGTGGTGCCAAGAATCTGATAGATTCTTCCCTATTTTATTTGTGTATTTATAGATTTATATATATTAAATATACATATGATGCTGACCCAGACCTAGCAAATAAAATTCACAATATAATAATGAGTCCCAACAAGTAAATATGGTTAGGAAAGTAGAGGGGGCTCATTACAAATGTTGAGTATGTCAAAGCATTCTTCATTCCTTCCAAGTTCCCTCTGATACCATCCTTATGCCTGAAGAACTTTGCTTGACATGCCTTCATATAACAGGTCTTCTGTTAATGAAACTCTTCAGCTTTTGTTTATTAAAGAAAAAAAAAACTTTATTTTGCCTTCATTTTTGAAAGACATATTCACTATGTATAGAATCATGTTTACAGTTTTCTTTCCTCAGTATGTTAAATCTCTCTTTCTATCTTCTTCTACATTGTACACAACATCTGACAAGAATCCTGCTGTGGCTTTTAACATTATTTTTCCATGAGGTGCTGGTTCTTTCTCCTGATTCTTTATAGATTTTTTTTTTTTTATTGTCCGTCAAGCCTTGCGCTTTGCCCGTGCTATTTTTAGGAGGGCTCTTTTTAGTAATTTTTTCTTGGCACTATGTATTCTCTGAGTTTCTTGAACCTGTGGTTTGCTGTCTTTCAATAATTTGATAAAGCTCTTGACTTGGTTTTCAAATATCAGTACCAACATATTTTTCTTTTCTTTTTGCAGCATCATTTATATGTATATGGATCATTGAATATTGGTCTGTAGTTATTTATAATTGAAATTACAATTGAGATAAATGTAGATTAGGGTATCTTGTGTATGCTTTACTAGATTTTCCCCAATGATAATATCTTGCAGAATCACTGTACAATATATCAGCCAGTATACAATCCAACATTCATGTTCAGATTTCTCTGGTTCTACTTCTTACAATATTTATGTGTATTTATTTCTATACAATGTTAGTATATGTATTTATTATGTTAAGATACAGAACAACTAACTCCATTACCACAAGGACTTATAATTTTCCTCTTTACCTCCTACCTCTCTTTCCTCTCCCTTCATTGCTGATACTCAGAAACCATTAATGTGTTCTCCATTTCTCATGTTGTCATTTCAAAAATATTGTATACATGGAATCATTATTATGTAACATTTTGAGTTTGGAGGGTTTTTTTTGAAACTCAGCATTATTTCCTAGAGATCCAACCAAGTTGTTGTGTTTATCTGTAGTTCATTGATATGTGATAAAATGAACTGAACCAAAGGAAAACAGAATAGTATGTTGTAGTCTGTAAGTACTACAGCTTGTGTCACCCTTCATCTGATGAAGTAAGTACACTTGGGTTTTCTATAGTTTTGGCCATTATGAATAAAGCTGGTGTGCATGTTTGTGTCGAGGTTTCTATGTGAACATAAATGTTCATTTCTCTAGGATAAAAGCCAAGGCATGCAATTGCTGGATATGTATATGGTGTTCCTAGATTATTAAGAAACTGCCAAGCCCTTTTCTAAACTGGCTACAGCACTTTAAATTTCCACCAGCTATATATGAGTCATCAGTTCCCTGTATCTCCACCCATACACAGTGTTATCACATTTTCCTTATTTTACAAATTATGATAGTTTTGTACTTCTATCTTACCATGAACTTAATTTGCATTCCCCAAGAAATAATGATGGTGAACGTCAGTAAGTGTGCTTATTTATGATCGATGTATGCTTATCCATGTCTCTTATTCATTTTCTAATTTTTTGTAGTTTGTTTGTTTTTTATTGTTCAGTTTTAAGAGTCCTTTATTTATTCAAGATATCAGTTCTCTGTCAGATGTGTAGTTTGCAGATGTTTTCTGCCACTTTGAATCTTTCCTTCCATACCTCTGTCAGGATCTTTCACAGAACAAATATTTTTAATTTTAAGTTCCATTTACCAATATTTCCTTCTGGTAAAATAATCACGAATTCTGTATAGCCCTAGATAATCAAGTCTTTGCCACTTTTCCCCTAAAAGTTTTATAATTTTATATCTTAAAAATTCATGATCTATCTTGAGTCAATTTTTATAAGATGTAAGATAGGTTTCAAATTTCATTTTATTGCCTATAGATTTCCAATCTATTGCCTATAGATTTCCAATCTACTGCCTATAGATTTACCATCTGCAGTAAAGTGTATCCTTCCTCCATTGAATTGCCTTTGCAGTTCTGTCAAAAATGAATGAAGGAAATCTATTTAAGTCTATTCTGATTCTCTATTCTTTTCCATTAATCTATGTATCTCTCCATCAATTTCATACTACTGAGCTTATTGTAGCTATATAGTAACCCTAGAGTAGGTTGATTTACCTAATTTATTCTACATTTTCAAAATGTTTTAGCTATTTAGTGCCATGACTTTCCATATATATAAAATTTATTATAAGCCTTTTCCACATCTACAAACAAAATTGCTAGAATTTTGATGCAAAGTGCATTAATTTTATTGATAAATGATGGAGAAATTGCATTTTTTTTTTTTTTACAGTCTTTGGCCAGGGTTGGCTTTGAACCCACCACCTCAGGTATATTGGGCCAGCACCCTACTCCTTTGAGCCATAGGTACTGCCCAATTGCATCTTTATTATATTGATTTTTCCAGTTCATAAATGTGAAAGGTCTGTCTATATATTTAGATTTTCTTTGAACTATCTTATGAACAATTTGTGATATTCAAATTATAGATCCTTTATGTTTTATTAAGTGTAAGGATTTCATTTTCTTTTCTTTTTTTTTTCCCTTGGAGTTTTTGGCCGGGGCTGGGTTTGAACCTGCCACCGCCAGTATATGCAGCTAGCGCCCTACTCTTTTGAGCCACAGGCACCACCCTAGGATTTCATTTTCTTTAGAGAGAGTTTAAGTGGTATGTTTCTAATTACAGTTTCTACATGCATATTTTAACATATAGAAATAGGATTGAGTTTTGTGTGTTGATCATCTTGCTAAAGTCATTACTTAGTTATTCCAGGGAAGGTTTGTATATATCCTGTAGGGCTTTCCACAGAGAATGTCATATCATATATATATAATTTTCTTCCTAATCTCTCTGTTTTTCTTTCTTTCCCTTGCTTTATTACAATAATAATAACATCAGTAGATATTCAACCATTAGAATGTTGAATAAAAGTGGTGACAATGGACCTTCTTAACTTGCTCTCAAGCAGTTAGTCTTTCACCATTAAGCATGATGTTAACTGTAGAGTTTTATGGATGTCCCTTATCAAATTGAGAAATTGGATTCATGTTCTTATTTTTCTGAGATTTTTATCATAAATAGGTGCCGAGTTTTATCTAATTTTTTTTCCTATGGAAGTTAATGTGATTGTAGTCCTTTAGCCTGTTAACATAATAGATTATGTTAATAATATCTGAAATAAAACCTACTTGGCTAAGGTACACATATTATTCTTTCCATAAATTGTTTGATTTAATATTCTAGCATTTCATTAAATACTTTTACCTCTAAATTCATGAAAGATATTAGTCATAGTTTTGTTTTCTTTCACTTTGGATGGCCATGGTCTGGTTTTATAATTGAAATAATAATGCTACATAAAATGTTTCGAGGAGAAGTCCATTATTTCCTATATTCAAAAGTAGACTGTGTAGAATTTCTGCTAAGTTCTTCCTTACATGTCTGATTTCAATAATAGTTTTCTTAGTGAAAACGTTTGAACCTGGAGATTTCTTTTTCAGGTTATTTTTAATTGTCAATTTAATTTAATGGTTGTAGGACTAACTATTTAGTCTTAATTATAGTTTTTGAGGAGATAATCCAGAGAGAGATTATAATAACATAAATTTTTATAATTGATTCAAAAAGATGTAGAAATTCTGAAATAATGAACATAGAAAAATACTCAATGACTTTGAAGGCCTACCAGTATAAGATGCACAAAGGTAAAGTCTTAAAAGTTATTTCTAGCAAACTTTCTAACTAGAGGAAAAGATGAAGAATACATAGACTTATTTGTGAGCACAATTGTGAAAATCATAAAAATAATGTTAGACAATTGAAATTGTCATGTATTAAATGGATAATAAGGACAAAATAATGTTTTCCTCAAGCTATAAAGCAGAGCTTAATGACCCCTTTAACAATGAAAATACATTGTGGCATTAGGAAAGTTGAGAAACACTTTTATAAAGAATGTTTTAGCATTAGAAATTCTATCAATGTCTGGGCAGTTCCTATGGCTGAAAGGAGTAGGGCGCTGGCCCCATATACTGGAGGTGGTGGGTTCAAACCCATCCCCAGCCAAAAACTGCCAAAAAAAAAAAAAAAAGAGAGAGACAGAGAGAAAAAAGAAATTCTCTTAATGTCATTCAAAATCAATTATAAGATTAGTAAACTAGTGATAAAAACTATCAGTCTATATAGTCAATATAATAATCTGAGTAGAAAACCCAAATGAATCACCTAAACTTTGTTAGAACTAATGAAATATAAAACGTATACATAGAGCAAAATGACTAAAAAGTATAATGCAAAAATAAATTCCACTCACATAAACACAAAACAACAAAATATGCTTAGCAATGAATCTCACAAGACATATTTTTTAAATATTAAGTTTTTTAGTAAATAACATCAAATGAAGCATAAATATAACAGGAGGATATCTCAAGGTTGTGAACTGGAAGACCCATATGAGCCATCAGTTCCTCCAAATTAATCTACAATGTCAGTACAATGAGAGTCACAAACCCAAAAAGATTTAAAAAATGAAATTTGAAAAACTGAATAAGTTTATGTGCAAGTCAAAATGTGTAAGGAATAGCCAAGAAAATATTGAACGAAGAAAAGTTAGAAATTTGTTTAAAATAAACATAGAAATGCAATGTGCAGTTAACTCATTTAGGATGGTATAATACAGGATGAACATTATAGCATGAGATTCATAAATTAGTTTAAAAATATATCTACTTATAAATACCAATGTAGGCTACCACTTAGGAATAATTTCAAATAAATGACAGAATGATAACTTATTCTCTAAATTGGAAAAGGAAGAATTAGATTCCTACCTCTCACTATTGATGTACACAACAGATTCCACATGAAGATGGATTTAAACCAAACCACAAAGGTATTGTTAGAAAGCCCATGAGGGTATTCTGATGGTTATTTGGAGAAAAGGCTTTTTACCATAAGCCATATATGAACAATCTATAAAGGAAAAAATAGATTGGTTTATCTACAGGTAAGTTATATTTCCTAAAGCATAAAATAATAATAAACAAAGATTAAAAAGAGAGTTGACAGACTATTAAAAAATACTTGCAACATGTGTAATAGAAAAAAGATTAATATACTTAATACAAAAGTTTCTACAAATTAAAAGAAATAAACATCCTGGTTGACACAAGAGCAAAAGTTGTCAGTGGGCAATTCACAGCAGAAATGGGTAGTCTTCGGATGAAAATATGTGCAGTTTTAGAAGTTGTTAGGAAAGGCAAACTAAAATAATAGGATACTATTTCTTTCTTATTCATCAAACTGTCCAAAATGTGACAAGATTACTACTACATAATCTTAATGAGAAACCAACTAACTGGACCATCACACACTGAGGTAGGAGTAAGCTTGTGAGTAATTTCTGGAAGATAGTTTTTGATAGTCATCATAATTTTTAGAGAAATTTTACTTTATGAGAGTCTGTCATATTTCACTATTGCATGCAAATCTGAGCACAACGACGGTTTGCTGCGATGTTGATTGTTGTACAATAAGAAGTAAATGAAATAAAGTCTGGAGGAAAAACAATAAAAATATAAGGAATACTAAAATAAATATAAGGAACTACATCAATGCAATGAAAATACCTAAACATATTGCTAAATCACAGAACATGAGAGGTAGAAAAGGAGATAAAAGACAAAGTCAAGGACACAATGCTAACAAAAACTATGTGTAAAAATAGATGAGAGAGATTGTAGGTATGTGTGTGTGTGTGGTAGAAAGTTGGTATCTGCATGGATGTATACATGTGAATGAATTTCCACAATATAGAATACGGCAGAAGTACCACTCATTTCAAAAGAATTTGGACTACTTTTTCAATTTCTCTGACAAGATTTCTGCCAGCAGGGAATCCAATTCTGCTGTTATCTGCCCAGGGACTAGAAACTACATTGCTTTCATTTTATCCTTAGGAAACCCTTGCTTAAGATAAGATAAAATCACCTAAGTTAAAGAAAGTCCAACTATTTTCATTGTGTAACATCCAGAAACTGCTGGGGATTGATCTAGTATTTAATTGTGATATAATGCAAGGATTCAAGGGGGAAAAATAAATCTAAGAAGAGGAAAGGGTCAAGGGAATGGGGAAGGGGAAGAAAAAAGACATGAAGTGAGAGTAAGTGGGGTGCAGAGGGTGAAGTGAAATGGGTTAGAAAATATTCTTGAGGAAAAGGAGCAGAAACAAGTTGACTTTGTCTCCACTTTGGTCATGACCCAAAATGCTCCTGCTGACCAACACAGTAGCGGTCACAATGTCACTCTGATATAGAATTAAAAGCATGTCAGTGGCCAATAGTGTTGTATCACAAATAAATTACTCAATGGAGAATAATAAAATAAAAACGTAAAACTGAAAGTAAAAGCAATTAAAAATCATGTGACATGACTTATAAATATGCAATCTATATAGACATTATACATTTGAAATACCAACCTTCCCCTAAACCATGTGTTCCTTGAAATACAGAAATTCTCCCAGGATTTTTTAGGCTAACCACAACCCACAAATGACTGCTCTGCTTCTGAAGACCTGATGATCAGAGTCAGCCCTCAACTCACAGGTAAGTCCACCTCAAATCTTTCCTCATGACTTCATGACTTCCATAAAATTCACAGATGATTCCCTTATTTACCACCTCTATCAAACCCTGGATATCCTCTGTCTTTTTTTCCTGTCTTTTCATTTTCTTTGTGATGGTTTTTATTCATGAAATTCCTTCCTATTGCAATAACTTGGATACAATAATTTCAGGAATTAAGTACCTCTTTTCTTCCATGCTTTCACATTTCTCCCTCACCTTAGTATTTTTTGGAACCTCTTATTGCACTATTTACCTTTTGTTCAGTGGATAGTTTGTTCTAACTCTTTCAGTTCTAGTATGCACATCATTATAATATGGACTTTCATATAATATGGACTTTCAAGTGTCTGTTTCTCCCCCCATGCCCATAGGATCTAAACTTTCCTATTTCAGGAACTAATGCTACTCTGTACCTTTGAAAGTGAACATAGTACCAAAAACAGCGTAGGTGTTCTATATGTGAAAATTAATAATTGTATGCATGGATGAATGCAGGTGGAAAATTTACATAGTTGACATGAAACATTTCACAATAAGACATGAGATGCCTACAGGTCCTTCAATTTCCCTTTAGAAACATTAGAGCAGAAGAATTTGTTATTCTTTTTTTTTTTTTTTAATTTTATTGAATGGTAACTATGTACATTAATGCACTTCTGGGGTACAGTGTGGGGTTTTCGCATGCAATCCGAAATACTTCCATCAAACTGATCAACACAGCCTTCATGTCATTTTCTC
>CAUYQV010084980.1:0-13609 GCA_963574575.1 Galagoides demidoff | reverse complement strand
TGCTGGCGTTGATGCGGAGAAAAGGAAACACTTCTACACTGATGGAGGGAATGCAAACTAATACACTCCTTTTGGAAAGACATCTGGAGAACACTTAGAGAACTAAAAATAGACCTGCCATTTGATCCTGCAATTCCTTTATTAGGTATATATCCAGAAGACCAAAAATCACATTACAATAAAAAAAATACTTGTATCAGAATGTTTATTGCAGCTCAATTCATAATTGCTAGGTCATAGAAGAAGCCCAAGTGCCCAGTGATCCATGAATGGATCAATAAATTGTGGTATATGTATACCATGGAATACTATGTAGCCTTAAAGAAAGATGGAGACTTTACCTCCTTCATGTTTACATGGATGGAGCTGGAAAATGTTCTTCTTAGCTAAGTATCTCAAGAATGGAAGAAAAAGTATCCACTGTACTCAGCCCTATTATGAAACTAATGTATAGCTTTCATATGAAAGCTATAACCTAATTATCACCTAAGAATATGGGGAGTGGGGAGTGGAGGGGCAGGGGGGTGGATGGGTGGAGGGAGGGTGATTGAAGGGATCACCTCTATGGTTTATCTCACAAGGGTACAATTGAATCTGTCTAAAAGTAGAATATAAACGTCTTAACACAATGACTAAGAAAATGACATGAAGGCTAAGTTAACCAGTTTGATGAAAATATTTCCAATTGTATATGAAAACACCACACTGTACCCCATGATGGAATTAATGTACACAGCTATGATTTAATAAAAAACAAACCAAAAAAATATATATATATATATATTTAGCGCCTATCATGCATATCACGCTAGGTCCTTGGGAGTCAACAGATCCCAAATATCTGGTCCTGGGCTTCAATGGGTATGAACCGGTGAGAGGGAAACACTGATTAGGTGGCACCTGCAGAGACACTGGAAGCAGGCAGTGAAGGAAAGGGACGAGTTTAGGATGGGTGCTTATCTTGTATGTTGAGCACTTCAGTGGAAGATGCTGCTATTCAATGAAGGGAAGCTAGAGTTTTGGTGAGAAAGTGAATTGACTGAGAGTTTAGTTTGAATATATTAAATTTGATTCTCCCATTACATAGCCAAGGGGAGATACCAACTAAACATTTGAATAAATGAAACCAGAATTTAGAGGTGAGGTAAGAGTGAGCAATAACTATTTAGAAGCTATCTGCATATTAGTAATATTTGAACCCCAATAATGGATAGAAACTCCTAATCAATTTGCTTATGCAATGAATAAATGAAAGTTATAAAAATGAAGTAGCAGAAATATAAAGCTATATATTTTTTCCTTTATCATGGCTCTCTCATCAATTAAAAAAAAAATTAAGGGGTAAATGCAGCAACAACTGTATCTACTGGCAGAACCCTTGGCTCTCTTGCCAGATTATTTACTTTCTTCACAAGTTTAGAAGAATTAACTTTGGATTTTCTTCTAAAGTTTCTTCTGAAGCAAAACATATTTTCTAAAAAATGCTTCCCAGGTGTTTTGAAGAGTTAGGGAATAGCACTGCTGTAGTTTTCAGCATGTTAGAATAAGGATATTATAATTTAGAGGCTCCAGACTGCAGAAATATATCTCCTCTTATTTTTGTGAGCTAATTTTGAATGTGTAATATAGGATTTGTTAGGGCTATTCAAAGACTGTTTTTAGTCTTAGTCAATGAAGTATCAGTTATGAGTTCAACATCTCCAAATTTCTGTTCCCGAATTTTAAATTATCACTGATATTTTCAGAGACTTGAATTTAACGTGAACATTAAACTTACCTCATGTGACTATGCAGAATGATATCATGATCTACACAGTTAAGGTAAAGAGGAAGGTTTTTCAATTAATCAGGAAACTTTAGGCCAGTGGTTCTCAACCTTCCTAATGCCACAGCCCTTTAATACAGTTCCTGTGGGTCACGACCCACAGGTTGAGAACCACTGCTTTAGCCAAAAGGCATTATTTTGTCTGAATGATCTTAATGATCATATACATTCTTTCTCTATATTTGAACTATATCTAAAATCATTAAACCAAGCTGTTCCTGCTTAATAGTTTTGGTAAGTTTTCCATCAGTAGACATATTATGCTTTAAATCCAATTATGTTTTTGTTTATTCACCCTCCAGTTGTTTTCATTGTTGTCTGAATTCCATTTGTTCTGATTAATGTGTCTTGAATTTCTTGGAACGAGAATTTGTAATGATTTATATTCTGCTAAACTGAACTTCCCTGACTCTGAGTTCCAGCAGAAACACAAAGAGTATGTGTGTGTTGCCCTTTATATATATATATATAATATAATCAGATGTTGGCAAATCGCCTTACTGCCATGTCATCTAAAAAGTTAGAGAGTTTCAGGTTTCAAATTTCTTGCCCTCATAGAGGTAAACTTCCATTTAAGAAGCTGTGAGTGTACAGTTATTGAATAGATTATGTACTGAAAAATAACTAGCATTCTTCTTAAAGCACAGTCTCTTAACTATCGGGGGGTATTTCCAATACACCAAAAATAATGATTGTTTAGTTATGGTGAGTGTGTTTCTCTGTTTGGGAAGATTCCATTTTGTTTTTAGCAATTAGCATTTTTGTTTGCATAAGAATCAGTAACCTAATATAGCCTTTCACACAAAAAAATTACAACTTGGTTGGACATAGAATTTTGCTGAAAATAAAAAACTGCCTAGACCCATCTGGAACATACATATTATTTTATAAAACCAAAATAAATAAATAAATAAAAGCCCTTTAAGAGCAACATTTTAGCAGTGTGCTTAGTAACATAGATTTTGGTCCTCTGAAAGGTTTATCCACAATGCAGTTTTTGCCCGTCTCCTGCCTTCTGCTAATTGCATCAAATCTACGCCTCCTTCACTTTCAGACAGGATCCTGTTGCAAATTCTTAGTAGTAGATCTGTATTCAACTTTATTGATCAGCTGGTTATTTAGCCAAAACTAAGCTGAAGGAGGATAGGTTCTTGAGATATGGCTATAGTATGGAACCATTCAAATTATTCTTTCATTGAATGAATATTTGAGTAAAATGCAAAAAAAAAAAAAAAAACATTGTGAGAAAGATTCAGTATTGTGAAGCTATCCCTTCTTCCCAACTTGATCTATAGGTTTCAGCACAATGTCAATCAAAATTCCAGAAAGTTATTTTGTGGATATTGACAAAGTGATTCTAAATTTGCCTGGAGAGACAAAAGACCCAGAAGAGCTAACAAAATATTGAAGAAGAGCAAAGGCACAGGACTGACCCAGGCCAACGTAGAGATTCAAAGCTATGAAGAATGAAAAGGTATAGTGATCAGGATGCCACAGTGTGGGCACAACAACAGACACACAGATTAATGGAATGGAGCAGAGAGCTCAGAAATAGACTCACATAAACATGGTCATCTAATTTTTGACAAAGGATCAAAGGCAATAATATAATGGAAAAAAGATTGTCTTTTTAATAAATTGTGCCGGAATACCTGGACATCCACAGGCCAAAAAATGTAAATAAATAAATGAATAAATACATAAATAAATAAGTAAATATAGATGCAGACATTATACTCGTCACAAAATTAACTCAAAATGGATCACAGGTCTAAATTTCAAATGCAAAACTATAAAACTCCTAGAAGATAATATAGAAGAAAATCTAGGTGACCTTGTATGTGGAAATAACATTTTAGATACAACAATAAAGGAAAGATCTATGAGAGAAAGAATTGCCAAGCAGGACTTCCTTAAAATTAAAAGCGCCTGCCCTGTGAGAGACACAGTCAAGAGGGAAGACCAACCACTGACAGGGATAAATATTTATGAAAGACACATCTGATAAAAGTCCATTATCCAAAATATACAAACAACTCAACACTCAACAGTAAAAAAACAAACAACCCAACTAGAAAACGGTCAAAAGACCTGAACAAACACCTTCCCAAGGAAGATATGCAGATGGAAAATAAATATGAAGAGATGCTCAGTGTCACTTGTCATCAGGGAACTGCAAATTTAAATGGTAGTAAGATACCATGATACACCTATTAGAATAGCAAAAGTCCAAAATACTGACAACACCAAATATCGGCAAGGATGGAGAACAGCAGGAACTCGCACTCACTGTTGGTGAGAATGCCAAATGAACAGCCACTTTGAAGACAGTTTGGCAGTTCCTTACAAATGAAACATACTCTTACCATACAATCCAGCAATCACACTCCTTGTGACATATTTACACAAAACTTATGTCCATACCAAAATCAACACAAGGATGTTTATACCAGCTTTATTAGTAATTGGAGCCAACCAAGATATCCGTCAGTAAAGGAGAAGATAAAAATTTCTGGCATATCCAGGCAATGGAATATTGTTTTATCGTTAAGAAGAAATGAGCTATCAAGCCATGAAAATACATGGAGGAAATTTAAATGTCTATTACTAAATGAGACAAGCCAGTCTGAGAAGTCTATGTACTGCGTGATTCCAACTATATGACATTCTGGAAAGGTGAAATGGTTAGTGGTTGCCAGGGATTGAGGGGGATGGTGAGAGGGGTTCAGAATGAATAGGCAGAGAATTGTTAGGGCAGTGAAACTACTCTGTATGATACTCTAATTATAAATTTGTTCAAATCCACAGAAGTACAACAGCAAGAGTAAACCCTGACGTAAACTAGGCATGCCAAAGTAGGCTCATCAATTCTAACATAACTCTCACTTTGGGTATTGATAATGGGGGGGCCCGTGTGTGCAGGGGTGGGTGACAGGGTGGCATGGAAATTCTTTACACTGTTTCCTCAGTTTTGCTCTGAACCTAAAACTGCCTGTAAACATAAAATCTACGAAAAATTATAATTAAAAAATAATAAGGAAGAATAAAGTGCAATGTGAAGTCACTGAAGAAGCTAATACTCAAACTGAGCTTACAAACGACCTATGGATAGTCCATACCTAACGTTATTTTCAGAATTTGCATGGGTGTATCTGTATTTGCTCTTTATGGGTGATATCTGTATAGCATTAGGGAATTACTAGTCCATGGTCAGAAGTCCAGTAATGGAATTTGCTCATTTATTGAACACATATTGTTTCATATACTAGACAGGTGATTTACATATATAAGTCAGACAATCGAGTTTGTGAACTCATCCTAGAAAACAGTGCTGCCTCACTGCAGTAGGTGTGAGGTGTGAAAAAAGGGAGCAGAGGACTGATACACAGAAGTGCAGAAGGAATACCCCATTCTACACTTGGGTCACTTCTCCGTTTCCCAACAGTTAACCCTAATTATGACTGGATAAGGCAACAAAAGAACTAAGGGTGAGGAAAACAGGCATATTCAATGCCATGGGGAGAGTGAGCAGAGCTAACCACGCACATTTGGAATACTTTCAACCCTGTTAGTGATTCATTCTGATTATTTAAACACGGGTCCTGTATGGAAAGGGCAAAATGTTCTGTGAATAATATAAATATTTGATAAATAATTTCATATATGTGATTAAGGTCACCATAATGCTTAAAAGTCTCAACTTGAAAAGCCAGGACATTGATTTAGCTCCTGTACGTGAGCCAACTCCAAGGCACAGGTCAGTCGTTAATAAATCTGAATAAACCGAGACTGGGAGTTGTGACCTTACTGCCCTTCAGACTCCTCAGGCATTTGATTCTATTTTCATAACATTATTCATTTTAGATGACATATACGAAATTAATCCCAAAAAATCTCAGAGAAAGTTATGTAGCATGAACAAATCTCATTAGCAAATAGAAAAGCATTACCCATGTCAGGCTCAAAAAGGCTAAGATGGTCTCTTTCTTGAAAAGACATGCTTTTGAATACATTCAGGTTTCCTACTTTGATTTTTTTCACAAAACAAAATTCTAGAGTAAAAACTAATGTCCTATGAAAATTAATACTTTTTAAAAAATTTATAACAAGATAATATGAGTGCCAATGTGTCAGTCATTCGTGAGTCTGTTTATTTGAATCTGTTATTTTGACCTAGAATCTTTTAACCTAGAATAGTAACTAAGGGCATAGTACCAATTCCAAGGAAGATCAAGGTTACCAGCTTTAAAATTTTCTACAGGAAACTGTCTACCAATTCTTGATATTCCCTAAGCCCAGGGTAGGAGCACTATCATAAATTTAAGTGTTAGGCTAGCAATAATGGCAAACTGGCAGATGATTACTGCTGTTGAAGAGAAATACACCCAAGTTCTTCAATAACGTCACAAATCGGAAAGTTCACCTTCACTATCATTTTGGTGAAAATTAGTTCTTAGAGAAACTCAAAACCAAATGATTAAATGAGATAAAGATGTTTAGGTTTTGAAACACTCTAATATCCTAAAAAAAAAAAATGAGGGCCATATTTATAGTTTCTTCAAATTTATATTAAAGGAGAAACAAGTTCCCATTGAACCATAAAAGGATCAATAAAGTGTGGAATATGTATACCATGGAATACGATGCAGCCCTAAAGAAAGATGGAGACTTTACCTCCTTCATGTTTATATGGATGGAGCTGGAAAATATTCTTCTTAGCAAAGTATCTCAAGAATGGAAGAAAAGTATCCAATGTACTCAACCCTATTATGAAACTAATTTATAGCCTTCATAGGAAAGTTGTAACCCAATTTTGGCCCAAGAATATGGGGAAATGGGAGAGGGAGGGGAGGAGAGGGGGGAGGATGGGTGGAGAGAGGGTGATTGTGGGATCATGACTATGATGTATCCTATAAGGGTACATACGAATCTTTCTAAATGTAGAATATAAATGTCTTAACATAACAACTAAGAAAATGACATGAAGGCTATGTTAACCAGTTGGATGAAAGTATTTCAAATTGTATATAGAAATAACACACTATACCCCATGATAGTATTAATGTACACAGCTATGATTTAATAAATAAATAAATAAATAAATACATAAATAAATAAATAAATAAATAAAAAGAAGACACAAGCCCTAAGGATGTGATATCATGTAATGCTACTCGATTTTTTTTTTTCATAATGTTCTATGTGGTATAAATGTAACTCTGTATCCTGGTTACTCTAAAGATTGTTGAATATTTTGTTCTTCACAATATTCTTATTAGCATATTTAAACTTTTACTCTTTTATGTTTTCCAGTATCTTAGAAATAACATTCATATCCAAAACTAAAATTAAAATATTAGTGATAAAATCATCATTAGAAGTAAGATATATAATTTTACCCTGGGATAGGCACCAATGTTTATTTTTAAGGGTGATCAAAGTGTGAGATGTTGGTGATTTAACATGATTTCCTTTACACGTCGAGAATGTGTCGGGATGCCTGCTTCTGCCCCGTCTATGCAACTGGAATCTTGTACCTTAAGCCAGAAAAACAAATAAAATAAAGACTAGGAAGCAGACATAAAACGGTCATTATTTAATGACAATGTGATAGTCTGCAGAAAACCAAAACAAAAAAAAAAGTCTACAACTTACTACTAATAAGAATAATACACTACTTTTTTTTTTATAAAATACCAATTACACAAATCAAAAATTGCAGTCTGATAAAGAACAGCTAACAATTAAAATTTAATTAAAAAACAATATTTACATGAACACTTAACCAAACCAATTAGATATTTGGGAAAATATTTCCCCAAAATGGTGTGAAACTCTTTAGAGAATATTGCAAAACTCTAGTAAAAGATGTGGAAGGAGAGCTAATTAAATGAAGCAATATTGTTAAATGCCCATTGGTAGGAAAGCTCGATATTTTAAAGATTTCAATTTGCCTCCAAATTAATCTCCAGTTCTAGTTAAATTACCAACAGTGTTTAGCAACAAATAAAAGATAAAGACAGAAAAAACATAGACAAGAAGATGGAGATTTTAACTATATCTTGACTGTATGCATGTATTCATTTAGTGTAGTATGTAATTATCAAATATAGAAACATTTTCAAAATTTTAACTGAATTAGACATATTTGCTCTGTAGCCTGCCTTTCATTATAAATATTATGTTACAAAACTCCTCATAATAATATATAAAGTTGTAGTTCATTTATTTTCACTACTATATACTCTGTTGTATGAATAAACCCAGTTTCTTCATCTATTCTCCTATTAAAGTACAGTTAGATGTGTTTTCAAGTGTTTGCTGTTCCATAAATTGCTACAGCAATAATAAAATGACGATGAAAGTAACAGAAAGCATTTTTCTAGTGTATCTGCCTCAGATGTATTTCTAAGTGAATTACATAATCAAATCAGTTAGTGTCACAGGAAAAAAAGTCATAGTAAGCACCATTATTGTGTACAATGCACGGATGAGGAAACTGAGTCAACTTAACACAGCTAGTACAGGGTGTGGTGAGAAATCAAAATGAGGCAGCCAGGCTTCCGTGCTCTAAGGGTTCCATCTTATCTGCACATCGGAATCATCTGGGTGCTTAAATATTATGACCAAGCTTCTGTCTAGATCAACTGACTCAAAATCACTTGTGATTCAGTCTTCATATAAATATTATTTCATCTTACTTTAATTAAACTTTTTATTTTGAGGTAACTATAAATTTGTATGCAATTACAGAACACAATGCAAGGGAATCCTTGCCCCATTTACTAGTTTTCCCCAGTGGTAACATCTTGCAAAACTGTAATGCAGTATCAGAACCAGGATTGCCATCAACACGGTCACGATACACTAAAATTTTATCATGAAGATTTGGAAGAACCAAAGAATAAATACTGTATTTGGTATGTTTTGGTTTAAAAAATACTCTATGAAACTGACATGGAGAGTTTTCACCATGTTTTAAAACACATCTATTATAATCAGCAGTTTAGCTTTGAGAAAAACTCTATATTTTATTCAGTTAAGAAGATGATAACTATTATTTGAGGCATAAATTAAGTTTCTGTTTTATACATTTAATAATACATCATATTTCAATCCAGATACTGTATAATGCAACAGGCAGGAAAGCTGCTAATATTTTCAGGAACATATACTAATGATCATTCTTTAAATTCATCCATAAAAAGCTTAAATTAGTTCTTTGATTTGATAGCACTCTTTAGAAATAAGTTTTACCTAAGCATTTTCTCTTTCTTAAATAATGCCTTTCTGTCTTAATTATATACTGTTTTACTTTCTGTAAGAATTAAGCCACATAACTATGATACATTCATTGGGCTACCAACTAAGAAAGTGGGGGGTGGGGAGAGTGAGTTATCAGCCAATAAAGTTGCAGAGGAGTGCGCACAGCAGCCTAGGGGTGCTGTCAGCCAAACTTGGTTTTAGGGTCTGGACCAGCTGCTTACCGCTTTTTGGTGTGGGGCAATGATCTTGCCTCTTAACGTCACTCTATACATTTGTTTAAAAGGGATAATAATAGTATCGGATTCATAAAGTTGCTGTATGTCAATAAAGTACTGAGCACACATAACATAAGTTATTCTAATTAGTACAATTATTTTATATTATTTTCCAGCACCCACACTATATCAGATGAATCTTACTCAGTCTCCCCAGGATTTCTGTATGATTAGAAATACCGAAGACAGGATAAAAGCAGTCTTTCAGTTATATTATAGAAGCCTTTATTTGAGGCCACACCAATTCATGTAATGATTTTTCCTGTTAAATCACCATCCTCAACAATAACCTCCTACCAAAAGAAAAATGGCAGATAAGTATTTAAATTCGTTTTAGAATGATGCAAGTTGGTCTGACTCGCTCCATTAAACTCTATCATGACCAATATATTAATAATTCTTTTAGCCTCCAGCTTCAGAGTATCTCAAATCTAACCACTTTGCTCTGTATCCTCCATGGCCACTTTAGCTCAGTCCCCCTAAATGACCTCCCCAATAGTCCACTCTCCATAAAATTGCTGGAGTTATCCTTTAAAAAGGTAAGGGATATTTTGTTTCCTCTCCCTAGAGTCAGACAATGAATGTTCACTGCAATCAGGCATCGTAGAAGGCCCACAGGACCCAATCTATCTCAGCACTAGCCTGCTCCCTGAACATAGCTCAGAAATGATACATTGCGTGTATCATTCTCCAGTTTTTTTTGTTTTCCCTCTCACAGATCTAAGTCCTTCCTCAGGGACTTCGCACTAGTTATGTAACTGACACTCAGCAAAGGACTGTCATTTTTGAAAGCAGGTAGAAAGATGAGTTGGAAGTGGCCACGAGCATAAAAGGTTGTAAGGCATAGCTTCATGTTTTTTGGCCTGGTGGAATAATGCCTCCAGATGGACTGAGCCCAAATTTCAGGAGTGCCTCAGTGAGGAAGTGCATCCACTCACTCACTCACTGGTGCTTGTCTGCTAGTTTTGTATGACTCAACATGAAAATACCAGTAAACCCACAATGTCATGGTTCTTATCAGTCCTTCCACTCAGAAAAACCCTTTATGATTTGGTCAAGCTCAATGATACTAAGCTTTTTATTTCTTTGTGCATGAGAGAGACAGAGTGTGTGTGTGTGTGTGTGTGTGTGTGTGTGTATTTTTATATGTAGTTCGTGTAACTATATATAAAGCTTCTTTAGAATAGAAACTGTCTCATAAAACTGTCATTCCATCACCACACCCTTCCATATCATATCATTGATCACAGTAGATATTCAACAAGTACCAATTAAAATTTTATGTACTGATTTTCCTTCAAAAAATGATGCTCGAAATTGCTGTTTGTTTGTTTGTGGACTAATAAATACTTCACATCAGAAATAGAAGCTGACAGAAACATTATGGATAGAGCAATATTTCAAGTCTCCCTAGATTATATATTAAATGTATATTTTTAAGTATGTATTATCTTATTGTTTTGCTCCAAAATTTGAAAAAGTGATCCCCTGTGCAATGGCATTTTTGACTAAATACGATGTCCTTTGTTATAATAAATACATTGATTTTGCCATATGTAGTTCTATCTTTCTACAACTCAGTCATTTTATGTTAATTTTTGCTTGTTTTATTCCTTGTATGACTCTAAAGTAGGTATGTTTTATATGAGAAAAATAACCATTGCCTTCAGAGTGTATTATTTGTGTTTGCAATTCAGAATAATTTCTTTTCCATTCCAATATCTTCATGAAGGGACAAAATAGTGGATACAGTTAATTTATGTTTCATTTGCAAACCATGACAGCAATGTGAAATGAAAAACCACTATAGATTTTTCAACAGATTTAGTGTAATAATAAGCATTGTTTATCAAGAAACTCCATGTCAACACTGTTCTATGGTTTGTAGTTCATTCTGAAGAATTGATTATAATAACATGTATATAAAGAAACAATGAAGCATTCTGTTATCCTGATGTCTTCCAACATTACAATGTACATTTGAGTATCCTTATATCGAACCTTATAGAATGTTACTTAAATTATTATTGTATTATTTTTGTTTTATACTAAGATATTCATTGACAAATATAGCTTTTTATTTTAAAATTAACATAAATTTAATCAGAAAGGCTTTTCCCAATTTTAATATAAATATAGGACTTAGTATTTCTTTTTTTTTTTTTTTTTGAGACGGAGCCTCAAGCTATCCCCCTGGGTAGAGTGCCATGGCATCACAGCTCATAGCAACCTCCAACTCCTGGGCTCAAGCAAGTCTTCTGCCTCCACCTCCCAGTAGCTGGGACCACAGGCCCCCACCACAACACCCGGCCATTTTTGGTTGCAGCCATCATTGTTGTTTGGTGGGCCCTGGCTGGGGATTCGAACCCGCCACCTTAGGTGTACGTGGCTGGCGCCTTAGCCAATTGAGCCACAGGCACAAAGCCAGGACTTAGTATTTCTGAAAGAAGTCTAAAATGAAAAAGGATAGTATAATATTAAAAATGTCTAAATAGGAAATAACTAACCTCAAGATCTACAGCTCAGGCAAAACCGTGACAAAACCGTGACTCAGGTGACGTTTTATTCATTTGATAACTTTGGTTAAAGCGCCTAGTGATTTCCAACATAGCACTCGTAGCTGGGGACATGTAGGGTTACAGATGCCAGGAAGAGAAAACACGGTCTGGATCTGTGTGAAATGTGTAATCAACTAAGATGTAGAGAGAGTTCTGCAAATGGCAATGATGGCAGCTCATAACTAGAGAGAACCACGTTCAAGAGCAAAGTGTAAATACTGGAGCAGGTGAAAATAGTTATAGAGTACGGGGGAAGGTAGGTCGTGGAAATGAAGAGTCCAGGGAAGCTACCGCAGAAGCCGGTGTCTGTTTGGAGCAGTCTCACACCACCCTTTCATAGATTCTGCAGAAATTGTTACAAGTACTGTTTCTCAGGCATTCTGGGTTCTTACTTTAATTCTTAGCCACATAGATACTGACTCAACCTGAGTCTCTGCTCCGCCCTGCCATCGTACTGCCCAATTGTACGGTGATTCCCAACCTATCACATGTGCCCCACGAGTCTATGGGCATCTTTACAATCATCCCAAGAATCAGCGTGAATACCAACCTTTACCATGGACTAAATAAACAACCAACAACTCTATTAAATGGCCAGCCTTCAACTTTTCTTCAAACTGTGAAAGACGTTTATGTCACTGGTTTTCTCTCCCCCTGTGTACTTACTTGTCATGAAATATAACAATTTTTCTGTTTGGTTCTCTAGAATTTTGTGAGGATACTGATCAGTCTGATAAACTCATGTGTGCTCTTGTGAAACTAGATCCTGATGGCTTCAACTGCTACTATGTCTGATGGGCATCTAGGATTTGAATAGGAATGTTCCAGATAAATCACTCAACTAAGAGCAACGGCCCAATACATGGAACACTGGAACATACCTGAAGATACCATAAAATATAATAACCTGACACTAAAACATGGAAAGCATCTGAAGATGCTGGCAGGTATAATGAGCAGAAATTGAAAGGTATCAGGTAAACATTGCCTTTTTGCCCTGCCATGGCTAAAAAAACAAATCTGCCAGGGCAGATGAGGTTATACTTAAATGGATAGCTCTCAATGTACCTTGCATAATATTGTCCACAGATAATTATAGAAAAGTTAATAGAAAATAGTATGACATAAATGACATAATTTAATATAGAAAAATATTTTACGTTTCACTTATTCAATAACTATATTTTGAGTGCTCACTAAAAATAGTGCACACTCACTCTGATCGAAGTGTTCCACATAACTTACCTAATCCTTATAGAAAATCAATGAGAAAGTAGGTATCTTTTAAAAGATAATGCTGCGGGGGGGCAGCACCTGTGGCTCTGGCCCCATATACCAGGAGTGGTGGGTTCAAGCCCAGCTCAGCCAAAAAAAACTGCCAAAAGAAAAAAATATATATATATTATATATTATTATATTATATATAAATATATAATATATAAATATATAAAATATATTTATATATTTGATATAATTTAAATATATTTATATATTATAAATGCATAATATATAAATAAATATATATTACAATATATATTAAATTATATATATTATATTAAAATTATATATATATAATTGTATACATATATAAATGCTGGGGATTTATGGTATAACAAGTGAATAAAAAAATTAATCTAGAATCATGTTATAAATAATACATACAAATCTGAAATTCTTAACAATAA